>KN484407.1:110999-121414 GCA_000787095.1 Periophthalmodon schlosseri
CTATACTAAATTAGAATAAGAGTAGAATCAGAGAAAAATATGGATTTTTTTGAGCCAAAACCAATGTCCAGTATTTGGCCTGCTGCTGTGGCCAACCCCGACCGTCCAAATATACACATCACAGTTTAGCTCATTTCTAATACTAGTCCTTCTATGTGAATTAAAGAACATGTTCTGTATGCATTGTTGCATCTATAAATGTGTGTTTATGTTTACTTACAATACTTGTTTTTATTGTTTTCCTCTTTCTCCAGTTCATCGATTGGACCACAGCCCATCCAGACCAGGCTCCTCCACGAGCAACGGTTTACCCACAAAATCCCCTCTGCGGTCACGCCGGTGAGTGTGCCAGAAATCATTTATTCAGTCTATTCAAGTTAAAGGCCCTGCACCCGTTTTTTTCCCATATTTATTTTTTCCATATTTGAATTTGTCTCGCCCCATTACCGATATATTGTAGGTTGAGGTCAAAATAAGTCAGTGCTATGTACTGTCCACATCTATTTATAAAGCGTTTTTTTTTTTGTCTGATAATCAGGAAGTGTGCGGTTAGCATGCTAGTTGTTGTTAGCGTTACCGTCTCTTGTCTCTGGAAGTTGTGAGCTTATAAACACATCGAGGTGAATAATTGGGATGCATAAGGTAAGTGAAAAATTACTTTGGACCATTGCAAACGATTTAAACTAGTTCTGTTTTTCCACAATTTTAAGACAATAAAAAGCAGGTACAACATCATTAATGCAGCCAGTCTGATGTCAGTTAGCCCCAGGGCAGCTGTGACACTGGCTAGCACTATGTGGGAGTACCGTGAGAAGCACGACAAGTTTGCAAATAGCTTTTTAAATATGAGCCAACGTTTTAATCATAATTCGTAATGTTTTGTCGTCATGGTGATATACCTGATGGATGAAAGGAGCACGAGTGATGTTATTTGTTTATTTTATTGAAATTCATTTTTTTTAGTCATACTTTTTATCCTTATTTTAGAAACAATCTTTGTAATGTTATATGTAAATTAAATGCATGTTATCTGACTTTTTATTTCTTCTAATTCAGTTTAATGCCCTTTGCACAATGTAACTTCGAGGAACACCATTATTTGTCCATGATATATTTCCTGTTATCATGGTGCAATATTAGAATGTGAAACGGACTAAGTGGGCGGGACTAACCGTTCAAACTTCATGTTCTTCACTCTTGGTTCAAAATTTGGTAAAGGCCTTTAAAGTCTTGTAGGTTAAATACACAAAGGAATATATTCTTTTATAAGTTATATTATCAAAACAATATTCAGTGAGTGCTAAAATGTTATGCTTTTACTAGGATAATTTTAAGAACTACCAAATTGTTAAAATATCTTGTGCTCCTATTTGTTTTTGGGTCATTGTTGGATTAAACTGCTTGATAATATTGGCAACCCATTTCCCAGACATTTCACAAACCTCATATAATTGTAGGGCGGCATGATCTAAAACTCCAAACTAGTAATTTAAATTCTGTACACATTTTTTACTGTGGAAGTGGCTGGTGAAATCGCCAAAATATATTCATGGTTTCTAGCTAGTCTATAATATGTCAGATGTATTTTTAAAGACATTTTTTAAAACATCTATGGTTGAATAACAAAGTATTGAAAACAAGCCTGTCCAAAGAACAGTGTGACATTCGTCTTTGTATAAAACAGGAGTGTTCAGGTCTCCACCTTTCTGCCTTCAGCCAATGCAACACACCCATAAACACTTCAAACTCTAGCCAAGGCAAGGTGAAAGTCGGTTTAATGTCGCCTCATATTTAAATCATCGCAAATGTACACAAGCAATACATTCTGATCAAAGTTAGCACTGTGCAATGAATCGAATTTTAATAAAGATTCGTTCATTTCTAATTGTGTGGGTCTTTTTAATCGAGAGGTCCGCAGCCAATCCTCTGTCAGTAAAGAATGTGGTTTTGGAGCAGAGTTCTGACATTTGTTTGGCACTGATTAAAAGTTTGTATTGTTTATGATCAGGAAATTAATATTAAAAGTCAAATGTTTGTCGTGTGTGATTTTTTTTGTCAAATTGCCAATTTGTAGGTGAAGGGATAAATATTTGCTTAGTGTTGGTGTTGTACAAGATTCACAGCACAGTTTAAACACATTCACTACAAATGGGAAGTTTGGACAAAATAAGTGTAAAATGTAGTAATAACACTACTAATAACTGTAGCGAATTCAAATGGAAATAGAAGAGAAATTAAGCTAAATATGTGCAATTAATTATATTGTGTACCAGGTTTGTGTACTTTACTACAACTTTACATGTTGTACAAAAAATGCCAGAGCTTGAACTGCTAAGCTAATACAAAATGACAAGCATTTCAGAACATGTTTATAGAGAGCTAATCACCGTGATGTGTAGGTTTATGCACAATTAGTTTAAATATTTTGTTTCTGAGGACATGACATTAATAAATCCTGGCATTGACGCCTTTGCACTTTGATTTAATTACAACTGCAACGTTGATTCAATTGTGCTTTTGCCTTGCTGCAATCTTCTTCCTTCTTCTTTATCTTTTTTTATACAGGGGAACTCAATGGGGTGCCCTGTTTAGAATACAATGCAAGCAGAAAAACAAAACAAAACAAACACGTACACAAGTCCATATAAAACATTAAAAACAGGCGCAGGTGTGTGCAGCCCTAGTCAATGATATCTATGGAAAATGACACTTGGAACAAAGTACAAACCATAGTGAACACTGCTGCCTTATATATACTACTTAATATTTTAATCGTCATATGACCTGTGTAGTTGTTTTGTTACTGTTACTTGTGGATACATTTTCATATTGATTTAGTGTTTTAATAGGTCTTTGACTTTCATACAATTGGTTGCACGGGAGAACATTCTTGGTTTAATCCCTGGTCTGTACTTTACGTTTCTTATCGTTCATGTGATAAAGGTTGTTCCAGCAAGGTGAGGCAATACGTGTGGAGCTTAGTACAATGTAACTTTTGCTTTCTCCGCTGCCTTTTTTGAAGTCTTCTCAAGCCTAATATTGACCAGACCTACAAAAGGTAGTATATGTTAGTTGTGTTTTAATCCTTAATTGTCAGAGTTTATCAGTATTAAAATAACAATAGTAGTTGGAGCATTGTACTGAAGGATTAAGGTTAATTTATGAGCAGTCTTGATTGAAAAGAGCTCAGTAATAGTTGTTTTGTTAATCTTGACTTTCATGTTGAATTTGATGATGTCATGATTTCTATGGGAGAGTGAGTCACTGTTTTGGAAAGAAATATCCAATCTAATGATCCACAAACGATGAACCTCGTCATTATTTTTTTGGGATTGGCTCCACAAATTTACCATATTAATACTATGACTTATAGTCCTTTCAACTGCAACAGACACATTCTTGCGGTTGAATAATGGCCTTATTATCTAAAGTTATTGTGAAAAATAATTTGACTTTTCTTCATTTTTGTTGACAGAGAAGAGGATGTGCCACTTTTTGTTTCATGCGGATAGGCCTAGAGATATTAACCATAAAGCAGGTCAACAAATCTGCAATTCTGACCTGTCCTCCAGCTCAGTTTTAGGGACCCAAGAATGTTGAGATGTCATGTGAACTCAACCCATAGGAATACATAGCATACATCCCATACCTTTGAGAATCCAATGAGTTATTCTCCCATGTAACTTCTATTTTAATCTTAAGCATGCTTTTGTTTACCAATGAAGATTGTCCTTGTTTGACCCTGCTTCAGTCTTAGCCTAGAACCTCATATCTTTGCATTTGACCATACATTGCTTTATTTTCTTAATTCCCTCAAAATATAATTACACATTTACTTTCGTCTATAGCTAATTTTAGCCCTGATTTCATCTTTTCACTCCAGCCTGTGAATCTTAAGTATATTTTTCCCTGTGTGTTGTCAGCATGCAGCCCGCTCCGTTGCCTAGTGACAGCAGACTCAGAGTGGGTGGGAAAGAGCCGCTCCAAAGCCCAGACTATCAGAACATGATCGCCTACCGCACTCACCGCTTCTCCGGCACAAACGGCAGCCAAACACTCCACAGGAGCTTCGACCCCCCCAACGGTGCCCATACCGCCCTCCAAAACCCCATCAGCCCCATCCACAAAGAAGACATGAAGGGCAGCTACTACAACAGGTCAGTGCAAACAAGGACGGGAGCCAATTGTAAACCGGGAATACATTACATTATACGTTATGCATTTGATTTTATTTATTTTAAAATATGCAGGCAATGTTTATATATAGCAACACACTTTGGGTCAAATCATTGTGATTGGTTAGATTTGCAATTTAAGTTCAAAGTTCACAATTTAAACGCATCCACAAGAACAGAGGAAAAGACTAAAATATGACAAACTAATTAGAATATGTTTGCACAGATCTAAACTACAGGGTTAGAATTTTTATGCCTACAACTGTATATTTTGTTGTTCGTGAAGAAAATGATGGTACTTTGTGAAGGAAATGATGGTAAATTGCAGCCCTTGCGATTTGCTAATTGTGTCACTTCAAATTTTGATTCGAATGCGATTAACCTTGCAGCTCTACAACAATCTAACACAAAGTATGGTAAACATATGATAGAAAATTGTCAAGCTGGATCATTTTTGAACTATTTACTTTGTGTTACAGCATATTTTTCTACATTTTATGAACTAAAATGTAGGAGATGTTTATTGTAGGAACATAAGTTAAATGTGCTTATCTGATGACTAAATTATGCAACAATGAAAAGATGAAGTGAAAATGTTAGACCAGTTGAACATCTGATTTCCAATGTGGCATTTACAGATATAGCTCAGTGCATGATCGTTCTATTGTTGTTGTTGATCCTACCTCCTCCCACTCTCCTCAACATGTGAGTGCAGAAGTACAGATTAAAGGTGCATTTTGCAGCTTTTCCGGTGGAGAGTTCGCCATCTGCCTGTTTCCATGGAGCTGTTATTGCTTTACCTGAAATATTCCACAGTACGGCTTTAAATTGATCTATTCAGCAAACGTTACATTTGTGTTTTTATTGCTCAAAAATGCATTGAAAAACACGCGTTGGTCTCAGCGGAGTGCCCTCTCTACTGACCTGTCACTTGGCCTGAATGTCTCAATGAATATAGATACTTTTAATACCATACTGTGGGACATTGGAGGTAAAGCAATAGCATATCCATGGAAACAAGCAGACGCCATAAAATTTAAAGTTTATTCATATAACTTCAGCTGGCCAAAGTTCTTCACATAAAAGTCAACAAAAAACAAGTATACAGATAACACATAGGAAAAGTACAATAAAACAGCTACATATCTTGTCTAGCTAGTATTAAACCCCAAGTAGAAGAAGTGGGTTTTCAGTCTAGTCTTAAACTTCAGTTAAAGACTGAGTGGATCTGACGGGCAGAGGGAGGCTGTTCCATAGTCTGGGCACTGCCACAGAAAAGGCTCTTTCACCTTTGGTCTTGAGCCTGGCTTTGGGCACAGCCAGCAGGAGCTGGTCAGCTGACCTCAGGGCTCTGAGTATAGAGCTGCAGTAACTTCCTCAAATAAAGAGGACCCATGCAGTGCAGACATTTAAACACAATCAGTCGAGGCTGCTTTAGCCTTGAGGCAAAGTTACATAATGCACCTTTAAGATCAAATTGTCAGTCTCTGTTAAGCTGAGGATTTTTTTTGTTAGTTTTTTTTCTTTTTTTGTCATGTCTGCACATGATTTCAGCCTAGAGAAAGCATTAGAAAAGCTTCATTAAAAAGGTTAATCTGTGGCACTTAAACTGCTGGCAAAGGATATTGTAATAATTGCAATAATTAGATCATATTTAGGAGCCGTCTTCCCCTCGGGCCTGGACACTGGGGATACAGGAAAAGGGTGAGGATAGCAGAAGGGAGGATAGCAGGAGATGAGATGCCGAGGAGGAGATTTAAATGGGGAAGACTAGACAATGATTGGGTGCAGAGGAGGTGCGGTGACGCAGTGATGAAGGCTGAGGTGCAGGTGAGCTCTGGAGAACAGGTGGAGGGAGGTGGTACCTCCACCCCGATAAATCTTTGCTTAACTTCATTACAGGATTCATAATTGGCATGAACAACACGATGCTAATAATTAGGTTAAATAAGCAGGAGTATCATCACTATTCAAATGATAAAAAACCCATGAAAGTAAAATGTACTAAAAATAAAATAAAGTTATTGTTTCACGTTGTTTCGGAGTCAACAACTTTTTAACCAAACCCCACTACTCATCACAACTGGACTATTCATTTTGGCATTATGTGCATTTTAGGAACAGCTTATGTGAGTTACTAATTGAAGACGAGACACAAGTGACAACATGAACCACAAAGACTTGGACGTTTCAATATAGTTATGTCAAGGCAAAACCAACTGTGAATTTATTATTATTATTATAGCTGCATGATTTGTCTGGAGGCGATTCTGCCACCTGTTTGCCTGTTTGATGTTATTGCTTTTCTGGGAATGTTCCACAGTATGGCGTTAAGCCCATCTATCTTGCAATTATTCAGTGACAGGTGTTTTATTGCTTAAGACAGATACAGTGAAAAGGATGCATTCTTACTCTGAGTGGGGTTGCCTCTCCACAGATCTGACCTGTGACTTGGCCTGGTGGTGTCACTTGCTTATGTCTATGGTTATACATACATTTAATGTCATACTGTGGAACATTCCAGGCAAAGCAATAACATCTCCATGGAGACAAGCAGGTGGCAGATACTCCACTAGAAAAGTTACATAGTGTGCCTTTAAATTTCTGGGATAATAGATTTAACACAGTGGTCAATATAATATAGGTCTGAAAACATAGGAAAGAATTTAAGAGGCTGCTAAAATAGTCAATGAAACACACCAAACAACAAGGCGTCTGTGATATTTAAAAGGCTAAAGTTTGTGTTGCATAGAGGTGTTGCTTCTGACTCCAAACTGTGACTCTGACGAGGAAACGATTACGTCGCCAAGTGTCAGGATGTGTGTAATTCTGATTGTTTTGTGTTGTCCTCAGGCTGCAGAGCAATGGAGAGAGCAACACAGTGGGTCTCAACATTATCAAAAACATTGGTGAGTAAATGCAATAAACAGGACAAAACCAGGGCAAAACAAAATGTATGCAGGACGAAATCTACATCAAACCCAGTCCGACATGAAAACATTAAAGTACTATATTTATAATCTACATTAAACCCAGTCTGACATCAAAATATTAAAGGACTATATTTATGTTTGACATTATTTCAGTACCAGTAAAAGTAGTTAAAAGTCAATTTTGGGTAAGTAAATTATGTTGAAAAATCCAAGGAATGCAAGTACACATGAGAATATTTTCCTTATTAGTACTATTTTTGGTTGAGTTTTGCCAAGTAACTCACAATACAACACATATCCCAATACATAAATATTCCTAAAAAGGGAGTAGTCCATCACAATATATTTTCGGATCAATATTTTAAGTAAAACCCCAGTACTACTAGGGATACTTCTATCACTAGCCTACTGCCTTTGAAAAAAAGTGTCCTGGGTTTGAATCAACCATGGGGTGCTAATATTTAATGAGGTAAAAGTACTTGCATGTACTTATATTTTTGGTCAAATTTAAATTCAATCAGATTTTGAGTATCTAATTGTTCTCAGTTCACTTATATAGTATAAGTATTTTCTCTACAGTATCTGTATATTAAAAAGATTAGCAGAAAACACTGACAAGATGGGGAATAGTCTTAACATGCACTTGAGACTAACCTGTGCCAAAACCCTCAAGTCTAAACTAGAACTGGAACCAGGTCAGGACCAAGCCAGGACAAGGACTAAACCATGGTGTCATTCTAAACAAGGACTAAACCAGGATTTAATAAGAATAAACTACACGTATAGGTTGAATTAGCATTTGCCAGAGAAATGAACTTATTTATAACTATTGTGGAACTAGTTTAAATTTGCACAGCAGTTTAAAATCGAAAACAAGATTATAGCAAAACCAGAAGAATGCTTTAACTTGCAAAAACCTATATTAAAAACTAGATTAATGTAAAGCTTACCTTAACAAAGTCCTGACATATTATCTATACAAATAACCAGAGCTGGGAATTGATCTCACAACACTGAGGCTGGCACAGAGCCTGGCACATGTGCTGCAGCTTAGACCATTTGACTTTTGGCCAAAAAGTGATATTACTATTAGTTAAACCTAAAGTATTTGAAACTATTTTATTTGCAACATTTAAAGCAAGTCTAAAGCAGTATTTAACCCTAATTTAACAGCATTTTACTGCCGTTTTCTTATTCACATGTATGGTTAATGACATATAAACTATACCTTTAACATAGAAAGCTTAATCTACCACTACACCAGGTCAAAACCAGGTCAAAACCAGTATTGTGGACTTTGCCCCTGCCTAACTAAACCAGAGTAAACCCAGGGCTAAACCAGGCTTTGGGCCCATAGCCTTTCACATTGCCTGTTGTTTTCATAACTGCAGCAGCTTAGAGTTATCGATGCATCCGTGGGCACTTAAGTTTGTGTCGGGGGGCGGAAGTGGGTAGAAAGTTTCCCGTTAAAGCTTTTTTGAAGGAAGCTGTTTTGAGTGGCGAGGAAGGTGACTTTGAAGAGAGAGAGGCGGTTGCGTAACACACCTCGGTTCGACACGAGCAGCAGATTGGTTTGTGGGCGTCTGCTGCTGAAGCGCGAGTTACATAAGGAAGACAGGAGCAGGAGCACACTGTGTCCAAGAAGCACCGCAGTACCCAATATAACATCATCTGACAGCACATCTCTGCAGCTAAAGACAGGGCAAAGTACACAAGACTGGTTTAGACCTGGTTTAGACCTGGTTTAGACTTGGTTTAGACCCGGTTTAGACCTGGTTTAGACCTGGTTTAGACAGTTAAACAATGTACCACAAAACTGAAGTGAAAATCATATCTAAATTAGGGTTAATCACATATGAATTAAGATTATATACAAAATATAGGTGCTGTTAAATATACAATGTACCAGAGAACTTAAGTAAAAATCACACATGAATTAGAGTTAAGACGCAGTTACAGCATGTAACAGCATATCTCTGCAGCTATAGGCAGGGGAGTCCATAATACTGGTTTAGACCTGGTATAGACCAGGTTTAGAGTATAATTTAGCTTAGTTACAATAAGTAAAGGTAGAAATTGTGTAATCAATATATAATGTGTACAAGGGCACTGGGAACTTAAGGTTTATACAGCAACTGCATTTCTCTGCAACTATAGATCATCCACAATACTGGTTTAGACCTGGTATAGACTGGGTTTAAATGTGAAATAGCTTAGTTAAATAAAGGTCTTTTGTGATTAAATATTCAATGTAAACTGAAGTGAAGATCAAATTCTAATTAGGGTTAAGGTGAGTACAGCATAACAGCAGATGGATAAAAAAAGGATTGATGAATGGATCTCAGTTTCAAAGTAGATGAAGAGGAGAAATTATTGACTTGTTTTAAGAAAATAAATCTGCCATTTGAATAAGAACATATTGTCCGGAATTAATCTAGACTAGTCAGACCTATTGAAATCAAGTTCAGAGTCAACCTATTCCCTATTTTATAAATTTGGCCTGCTATGTTTTAACCTGTGTCTCTCCTGTCCCCCCTCCCGTGTAGCGTTCTTGTACCAGGAGTACCGGGACAGTTCGAAGCAGCAGGAGATAGAGCAGAGGCGTCAGGCAGAGTCTATGTCCCCGGGTGAGGTGAGGCGCAATGGGTCAGACTCCAGTGCTGTGTCCCCTCCCTCCCTCCAGCTCCAGCTCAGAAATACCACCCACTCCCTCAGTCTGTGGCAGAACCTGGAAGTGGTGCAGAACAGCGGGCTTCTCCACAAACTGCCCCAGAAGGAGGTCATCATGCAGGAGGTGAGCAAGGAAGATAAACAAAAAACAGATAAACAAAAAACATTCTCTTTGGTCAACTCTGGTGTGGCTAGAAAGTGGAATAGGGTCTCAAAAAACCTACTATTTTCAAATAATATTTCACAATATATTACATTTCATTAGTATTTGGTACCATTGCCTTTAAACTGTATGACTTGGGTCAAATGTTTTGTTTATCCTTCCACAAGCTTCTCACAATAGTTAGCAGGAATTTTGGCCCATTCCTCCTGACAGAACTGCTGTAACTGAGCCAAGTTTGTTGGCTGCCTTGCTCGCACATGCCTTTTCAGGTCTGCCCATAAATTTTCAATAGGATTGAGATCAGGGCTTTGTGATGGCCTCTCCAAAACACTACTTTGTTATCCTTAAGCCACTTTGTAACCAGTTTGGCAGTATGCTTCATGTCATTGTCCATTTGGAAGACCCATTTGCGCCAGAGCTTTAACTTTCTGGCTAATGTCTTGAGTATCAGTATTTCCATATAATGTTCTTTCC
>KN484409.1:0-20224 GCA_000787095.1 Periophthalmodon schlosseri
GGGGCAGAGACAAGGGCAGAGACAGGGCCAGAGACAGTGACAGGGGCAGTGACAGGGCCAGAGACAGGGCCAGAGGCGGGGGGGGGAGCGGGGGCGGCCAGAGGCGGGGCCAGAGGCAGAGGCAGAGGCAGGGCCAGTGACAGGGCCAGTGACAGGGCCAGAGACAGGGGCGTCCTGTCACAATATTGCATTTTGAAGTACGATATATCGCTACAGATAAATATCATGATAAACGATAATATTGAAAGTACATTATGCCACTGACACAATAATAAAGCAGGGTAATCCCAGTAAAACTTTCTTTAAAAATACAGTTTCATTAAAAGGCATAATAAATAGCAGAATGAATCAATAATTAGTCCTGAAAGTTACTTTTTCAACTTTCTACAGCTCAAGTCTTACCGTATTATATTGTATATATTGTATTATGTAAAAAGTAGAAGAAACCTCCCCATTTTTGCAAAGAAATTATACACACGATAAATATTGAGAAGCATTATATATCGTTCCAGCAGCACTATATATATGTAGTAATTATCATGACAGGCCTAGCTGCTACAGATGCTAATGGTGAAGGGGCAGCACCAACTGTCCACTTAAGAGACAAATTAACAAACGAGTGGAGGGGAACATCAAGTTTGTAAATAATGTGGAGGGGTAAACAAGCTATATGTGATGCCAAAATGCCTATACCAATTTTTGGCTGTAAATATTGTCTCCACTTTTACAAAGAAGCATCAGTTAACCTGATGCAAAACTAATGGAGATTTTATGACGTGAAATTAAGCCCACTGTAGATTTATACATTTTTTGCCATTTTTTGTTGTGTTTTGGCTAATGTGTCTCTGTGGCCATTTAGCACTGCTACTTTAAACATGGCAGATTTCAATGGGTCATTTTTCAACGTTCCATCCCGAGTTCGCTGGTCACTCAATCTACATTCAAATGAATTTAAGAATTATAGGTTTTTTATCTTTACTTTTTTTACTAAACAAATCAAATTACAACAAATTATGAAAAGGGAATAATACCTTGAATTCAAAATTTGTCTGTGATATAAATATTGTGGTTAAATGTAAATGGCCATGCAAAGTTTTCGTAAAAGTAAAAGTTGAGCAAGGAGCCCACTAATAACAAAGAGTGAAGGTGATATTGAGTCACGCTCTTTTGTCTACGATGTAAAAATGTAAAAATTTGTGAAGTAATCGATGTCAGCCAAAAGTTTCATTATTCATTTGGCAATATTAATTATTTTACTCAATTTGTTCAGCCTGAATTCCATCACAATAATAAGATATCACTAATATTACAAAGTATTTCACAACGCTGCACCTTACATTGTCCTGTGTAGGTTTATGCAAAGAGACTCATGAATAGAAAATGCAGTGCTTTGTAGATGAACTCTGGAGAATCCATTTGAGTGAAGCGTCTGAGCAGCAGAGAAATGGAGACGTGGTGACCTTTTCTTCTTCCAGAGCAGCACAAACATAACGCAGTGAGCAGACTGTACACCACTGTCCCATGCACTGTCTACCTCCTGCGTCTGCATCCAGAGGTCCTTGTTACTTCTCAATCCTGAGTCACAAACACCTATATAGCAGAGAGAACCACATTATGGACTGGGCTGGAACAAACATCAATGGGACAGGACAAGAAGCATCGCCTCTGGGTTAAGGAGGCAATCAGAATATGGAAACATGCCCAAGGGACTATAAATCGGGACAAGGGTACTTTTTTACTCTCTCACACCTGGGATACAGTCCTAAAGAAATCGGACTGCAGATGGCACCAAAACCTGTGTAAATCAACTGTTGGAATAAATTATCAGAAGACCAGATGAACCCAATTGGACCTGTATAGTGCTATCAGAAAAGAGGAATATGCTAGAAAGTACAAATAAAACACTTAAAATTGGCTATGTGGATCTCACTTCAACACCGCGTTAGCTTTCTGGAGGTATGTCACCTGCATGGTTCCATAGAAATAAGCTAAAACCACAAAACATTCTCCAAGGAACAACATTTCCATGGAGACAAGCAGGTGGGACAAGTTGAAAGGTGGAGAGTTTTACAATAAAGATTAATACAAAATAAAAATTGCAGAAAATAGTTGAAATAAAAGAAATGTACTCGGCACACATTTCGGCATATTTACAGAAATGAATTTTTTTATGTTTAATAACTTAACGCTTGTGTGCACACAAACTACAGTTTAAAGACTCAATTTGACCTTACAGTCTACACAATAAAAACCCCAAACAGCAGAAACCGCAGAACATGTTCTTTAACCAAACTTTACAAAATCCATTTCCCCACACAGGTGAGTTCATTTGCTGGTGAAAAGGAAATCGCAGACCTGTTAGCTAAGTTAATGCTGCACAGCCAGACTTGCTGACCCATTAATAATACATGGCAGTGGTCAAAAGAGGCCAGGCCCCCTTTCATCCTCCACACCAGCAGCGCTAATGGACTAATTCAGAGGCAATTAACTGGTGCGGCCTGGAGGAGGAGAGAGGCAGGGGGGCAGGGGCAGAGGGGCAGGGGCAGAGAGGGACAGTAATCAGCAGCAGAAACACAGACACACAGGAGCGACAGCAGCACATGTGGAGGGAGCCAGGAGCAGTGTGTCACTGTGTTGTCACGATTTTGACCATCACTGGCTACTCACTGCATGTAGCAGAATGGAGTTTTGGAAAGTATAGGTGTCAGTAAGGCATTATGATGATTTTTTTTTTTTTTTTTTATATATCTTGACTTGTGCCTGGTGACATTCCTTTTCTCCATGGAAAGATAAGTATAATGTCATAGTGTGGAATGCCCGCTCCCTGCTAAACCAGAGGTGCGGGAGCTTAGCAACGCTGTCAATCAAACCTGTTGCTAACGCTAGCGGGAGTGACCTCGGGGAAAGAAGGCACCCAATTTGTTGGTTATTAACGTTCATATCTTGATTTACAGCCACAATAGTGAAATAAAAAAAAAACAGGATCATGTAGAGCGGATTAAAACCAACATTTTAAGACCAAAGTGACGTGGCTCACTGCAGCAGTTATGGAGAGAGGGGTGACAATTTTTCAATGTAAAGTGAATTGGAGCCGGAAGCGAGCCCATGCTCACTTCCTATTTGGAACGCGGTGGCTAGCAGTGTAGTTATGTCCATTTATATATACAGTCTATGGTTTGACCTTTCCCCTAATCACATTCTCGCCAGCACAACAACTGGCCATGCATTCAGATAATGTTCCAGGGATCATTTCAGTTAATATACATTTTGTACTGTATCATTTTGAACCAAGCCCTGTAACTAGCTAGCTAACAACTCTCTAAAATGTATTCCACCTGACCAAATTACCAAGAGACTTCACGCCATCATTTGTGGTCATACAGTTTTAATCCCGTCCGTGTCTTTCATATTCTGTCATTTAGAGCAACTTTTCCATATCGTCGCTGTGGAGAAACGCCGCTCTTTGAAAATGTGACGTTGACAAATGAGCAATTACAGCGCTGATATTCACGCGACACATCTGACCCTCGATTAGCCTCAGCTCCGGCTCTGCGTGTCCCGCCCGGGCCGTGTCTGTCAATACCCAGCGCCAGTGAAGGCAGCATGGCCCAGTTGAGAGGACATCCATCACTACTGGGCTGTGGCACTGTCCCACTCTGTCCTGCTCTCACACAGCAACCCACTGACCCTCTGCACACGCCTCCCGAATCAGCAAACAGAAAGAGGACAGGCTCAAGAGCTCAGGGGCCGCCAGGTCTGATACCAAGTCTGCAAGATTAAATGCAATCAAAACTGGAATATGGAATGGTTGCAAAGAGTAAGTGTACAACTTAGGGATGCTTAATTTTGGTACAATATGTGAGAACAATTTTCCTGGCAAACATTTTAATAACAATTAGGTGCCTGCCCGAATGTGGGTTTGTTTTTCTGTACTTCCTTATGTTATTTAATTGTTGTTTATACAGTCTATGGTTACATCATGCATATAAAGAAATGAACTAAGGGAGTGTGACGTCACCCATAGCGTTTGGCTCCAGTCAAATGAAGCTCATCGAGGCTAGAGCAGTTATAGGGGTGAATTTGGAGCAGAGTTCCACATTTGGAATTCCGACCGCGAGTGTCATAGCAACAAAGAGCCAATCTGGAGCGAAACTGCTGAAGGTAATGCCCCTTCCCGCCTGCACCGCTGGTTAGGTAGGGGGCGGGTGCTAAGCAACGCTGTCAATCAAACCTGTTGCTAATGCTAGCGGGAGCGACCTCTGGGAAAGAAGGCAGCTGATTTGTCTCTTATTATGCTAGCGGGGCGACCTCTGGGAAAGAAGGCAGCTGATTTGTCTCTTATTAATGTTCATATCTTGATTTACGGACACAATAGCGCAATAAAAATATCAGGACCATGTAGAGCGGGTTAATACAAACATTTTAAGATCAAAATGACGAGCCTGACAGCAGCAGTTACTGAGCGGGGCGACTCTGGCTCTGATTCACTTTATATTAGAAAAATGAGTCGATGGAGTCGGAAGTGCACCCGTGATCACTTCCTATTTGGAATGCGGCGGCTAGCAGGTTAGCTATGTCCATTTATATACAGACTATGGTTATAACAATGTGTTGCTGCTTAACCAACAAAAGTATCACATCACTTTCTATTCTATTCAAGTTCCTTTATCACTTCTGCCGCAAACTGGATCTTGGTGCCAAGCTGGAGCAGCAGCCCTCCAATGTTTTAGCCTGATGTGAAGAACCCAGACTCCTCAAAATTAACCCAGTTTTTATTAATTTTATTATTGTTGCATTAAAAACAACCTTATTTTCTCATTGACTTTAACCATGATTTCTTACAATAACCAGCATATATTCATCACAAGTTCCCTGAGGCTCTGAACACCATTTTTCATAAAGTCTTGAACAGCAAAGTACAGCTTAGAGGAGATTGACACAAAAGCCACGAGGGCTAAACTGCTCGCCCACTGTGTTAAAGAGAAACACAGCGCTGGCCACACACACTGCCACTGTAATGACTCATCGTGCAGATTTGATCCACGTGTCAATCAAATAGAGCAGCATTTACATGTGATAAGATATGCGTGACCTCCAGAGTGCAGTATACTCGTAGGAGAGCTTACCTCACTCACTGCAGACCTCTGGCTCATGTTTCTCTAGACTTTTTAAAAAGATCCTTCTCCAGCCTCTGCTAATTAGTCCTGCAGCTTTCCCCCGTCTTTTTACTTCCAAAAGGAAGCGTGCGCTGTGTGCTGGCTCCGCGCTGGCAGATAAATTGGCTGCAGGCTTCACAGGAGGCAAGCGTTCTTCAGGGAGAGCCCACTATCTTAATTATGAATATTATTAATTACCTTCAAAAAGTCTCAGAGACATAAAATACAATAACTCGCGCATGTTTTTTAATCTTCTTTAAGCTTGTTTTTAATTGAGACTAGGGCTGAGGCAGCCGGTCCAACATGCCTTGAAATAAGGGCATATTTATAATATAGAGAGATTGAAAAGAGCTGTGTATTATCAAAATAACCAATTAACATCATACAATAACTATACATTTCTTACAATGTCCACAGAAAACACAATGAGCAACCATGCAACAAATACTGAATGCCCCTCTACAACTGCAAAAGAGAAACCAAATTTGCTTTGCACCAGTAGTGGTGTACCACGTGTTAAAACCAATGATGCATTTCATTTATAGTGCACTGTAAGACTCTTTACAATGTACTATTCATCGACTCCACACCTGGCTGCGGTAACCTACTACTGTAGCCACAGCTGCCCTTGGGTAGACTGACGGAAGAAGACTGCCAATCTGTTCCATCGACGCATCCAACCACCACCAATCACTCACAAACCAGATTTATACTAAGCAAGGTGGGTGAACTGTCTTGCCGAAGGACACAACATCGGTATGCTCTAGAGACACCGCTGCCCCATTCTAGCACCTGATATTCCCAGCTGTCTCTCATCCGAGTATTAATCAGGGCCAGCCCTGCTTAGCTTCTGAGATCACACAAGATCCATCACTTAGAGGCAAGCTATACAGCAAGGTGACAAATTTTTCACGCTCTTGCTTTTGCCCATGAGTGAAGCCATGCCATAGGAACGAATTATAAAAGTACTTAAATATTCAGCTGCACAGAGTTTGAAGAAGACCATCACAGTGCAATGATTCCTAGTAAGAGTTTGCAAAATCATGTGTGCACTCCAAAAGAGAGATTACAATTTCAAAATCATACCATATATAGCAAAAAAATGAGCATTTCTAAAGTAATTACAGAAGTCTGAAAAATGCATATCGCACTGTTGAATATTTCACTCTACATATGCCGCATTAGACAACGCCACCAGGCACCAGGCAGCCAAGTAGAAAATGACAAAGAGCAAAAGGCCAGTCATGGAGAAAACTCAGCACGAACGTAGCCGCTGCAGCTAAACACTCTTCTGGTCCAAATCTCTCTGGCTCCAGCAGTGAGTTTGTGAGTGTGCTCCTCTGGCCCTACACCTCCAGAGGAACACAGAGGTGAGTGGCTGATGATTTCTCCAGGTTAAAGTCCAATTGGAGCGTTTTTTTCTGGTTGAATTCATATCTGATACTTTTAATACCAACCCCAGAGTGAGGCGAGTCCAATGGCCCGTGAAGGTGACACAGCTTAGACTGACACTTCTGGGAAAAGCTATAAATGCAGAGGCCGCCAACTCCTTGCTTACTTATTAAAGACAGTGATCAGTTTGAGCCATTGCAGTGATATGATTTAGTATTAGTCAGCGCACTAAAAAAATATCCCAGCTGGACAAAGGAGAAACAAATGTCAAACAAGAAAGGTAATGGGACAGGACATTTTAGTTGCATAGTGGGGCCTGTCACGATAATTACAATATCGACTTTTTGTTCAATATATGAAGGCTGGAACAATATATTTTGGGGCTCAATGTTTATTGTGTGTACATTTTGGGGAGATGGGGGTATGGGTAATGGGGAGATTTTGGGGTATTTTTGTTGTAGTACAGTAACATTTGAGCTGTATTCTCTATTGCTCTATTGCTTCATTCTGTTATTTGTTGCAGCTCTGGCCTCATAATGATACGGTCTATTTAAAAATGGTTAAGTGGCATTATCTTACATTATTGGGTTTTTTTGTTTTTTTTTTTAATGCAAGACAAACAGTGGCCAGTCGTACACAGTAGTTGCAATTGATGATAAGACATACCAGAACATAACATGGTTTGTAGATGTAACAGCTATTTACAATTTTATGTGAGAGGTCTGTGTGTGTGTGTGTGTGTGTGATATTTCTGTGATTTTGGCGGGGGTAAGGTGGAGGGGGTAAGGTGAAGATGGCAGAGGAGAGTACTAGTACTAGTAATTCATAAGTGAGAAAAGAAGATACAGAGAATGTAAATGGGAAAATAAAAAAAGCAAAAAAAAAAAAAAAAAAAAAAAAAAAAAAAAAAAAAAAAAAAAAAAAAAAAAAAAAAAAAAAAAAAAAAAAAAAAAAAAAAAAAAAAAAATATTGCTATAATATCAGTGGGATCAAGTAGTTTCAGTATTACCATTTATCACAGTATGCATCTGTAACGACATACCGTGCTTCAAAATTTGTCATCGTGACAGGCCTAGTTTTGTGTTATAAGGTTAACTGTTAGTTGCTCTATAGAGTCTTAGTGGCAATAAAGTCCACTATAAAAAAAATCTTTTGTCCCCTGTGCTATGGGCATTCTGAATACAGCGGAAGTTTAAAATAATGTACTCCTCTCAGTCTTTAACGCAGTTTAAGACTAGACTGAAAACCCACCTGTTCTCCCTGGCATTTAATACTAGCTAGACAGGATATCTTGAGGTTTTATTGTTCTTTTTTCTATGCATCATGTTATCTGTATATTTGTTTTTTATGGACTTTTATGTGAAGCACTTAAGGCAAAGGAAGTTTTTTTTTGTTTTTTTTTAATCTGGTATATAAATAAAAATTGGATTGAACTGAATTGTAGGGTTTTATGTGGTGGTGAGCCAAAGATGAATTTGTATACAAAAGTTATATAAAGACTGAACTCAAGTGGCTTTAGCTTCTTTATCAACATATTCTTTGAGAAAACCTCTCAACTTCTAACTATTTTTGTCCTTGAAATGAGCAGTGAGGCCTGAATAGTCTCTCATATGCTAGTTTGGCTCCAGTGCAAATCCAAACAAACACATTTTCCTGATAGTGACGGTGTTGTACTGCTATCTTGGTCTGATTCTGGCCTGTGTTCTCTTCATTATCACAAAGTTTACAAGCGGTCATGGTCAACAGCTTTCAGCGCCGTCTGCTGGCTCAAGCCTCCGTGAGAAGAGCAGCAGATGGAGAAGACGTCTTTAGGGTTAACGACTGCTTAAAATCATAAGTGAGGTCGTAGCCGGCTGTCAAAAAGACGCTTTGAGTTTGAGTAAGAGCTGAGATCCTCTTGTACAGGGCTGCGGAGGAGAGCAGCTGCCGCAGGCCTTCTCTGTTCTACAGTCAGCACTTCACTCCGAGTCGGGACAGTGGAGTCTGCCAAAATGTACCAGAGCCAACGGGCCCACCATGCTGGCCCTCGCCCACTCCCGGAGCAGGCGCGTGGGTACGAGGTGAGGCTGTGGGCGGGTGGCCAAGCTGGAGCTTCCTGACAGGGGAACAGCAGCACAGCGGGACGGGACTGAGTCATAGGCCCCTCCCACATGCACACAGCCACCGCACGGTCGGAGCAATTAACACAACATCCATCAGCGAAACTGGAAGATTGGTAGTGGAAGATTAGGGGGTGTTTTTAATAGACTATTGACACAGAAAGTTTCATTAAAACAAAAGAGCAAAACAAAAAACATGACTAATCCACAACTACAATTACTAAATTAGCACTGTAAATGAATCACGATTAGATTTTGTGAATAGAAGTCATGAAACATGTTTGGCTCTGAAATGAAAAATGCAGAAATGCAAGCTAATAAGATTATACGAACTCATGTTAAAACTATAATGAAACAACTCAATTGACACAAAAAAATAACAAATGCGAAAACATTTGGACCTTTCCTGAATAGTGTTAAAAATAGAACTTAAAGATCAAGACTATTCTAAAACTATTTCTTTTTTTTTAACAGTAGGTACTATTAAGGAGTCACATGATAATATGAAAGAAACCACATTATTTTTGTTGAAAATTACATTCCACAGCTATACTTTTTAAAAAACCTATATTCAGTATAAAGCCTTTTACATAGTATTGAAAATATTGTATAGTGACAACAGTACCACCCAACAACCCATTTTATCCCTTTTATTTCATGCTCAGTTTCAGTTTTATGCAGCTAAAACCTGGAACAATCTTCCTGAAGATGCGAGACAGGCCTCTACTTTGACAGTGTTTAAATCCAGGCTGTGCATGACTGAAAGGGTTTTACTCTGCACTCTTCTCTTTTAATGTTAATTGTATGATGATTATTTGTGATTATTTATGTTTTGATTTGTTTGTATTGTGATTTTAATGTCTTTCTTATTCTGTAAAGCACTTTGAATTACTTTGTGTAGGAATTGTGCTGTACAAATAAACTTGCCTTGCTCAGAAATCATGGTAATGCTACATGTTTTTGTTTTTTGCCACCGAAATGTGAACTTAACTGGCTTTTGAAACCTTAGTTATGACATTGCCCTGCCCTGTTTGTAATGTCGAAGTTTTCATCATCTGAGCCGTTTGTTGCCGTTTAAAATGACAAAACTTGAGACTAATGTATTGGAGATATATGTAAGGAATATAACACTTACAAAGTCGTAATCAGGACACATAAACATGCATTTTCAAAAGCTTTTAAGCACACTCAGTGATCACCGTGACTAAAAATATCTACTCCGCTTACTCACATTTTAGTCAGGCAACTTTAGTGTGATTACAATTTAAAACTTTAAACAAGAGTGCATGCCGATTACAAAGAAACAGCTCTCGAAAACTGATAAAAAATTCAATATCTGCAAAGAGCTTAAAATTTAAAGGTTCACTTCACGCGGTAATGATGATAGGGGCTGAGAAAGTAGATGGAGGTATCAGGAGAGGAGCTGAAGTCATTTTTACACTTTGAGATTTGAGCTGTGTAAAACCAGGCTCGGGGTGGGACTGATACCTCACCAAACTTATTTAAATGGGCAACAGGAGCTGCAGTGATTTGGCGTTAGCAGCAGCGGTGGCTACAGTCGCAGGAACACTATCTCCACAGAGTAAATAATGTCCCGGAGGAGCGAGCCGCCACAACCCAAATCGCTTCTTAAAAAATAGAAAAATGCTCCAGGCGACTATTATGGAGCTTCAGATGCAATGGGAAGTTGGACCTTTGATCTGTTTAGGGTACAGCGTATTTGCATTTTATAATGAGATCAAAGAGAGGGCCAAGCTCCGCAGAAGCAGCACACCGGACCGTTTACAGGGGGAAAACGCACCAATATTTCACTGGTAACAAGATGCAGAGGCTTACATGGGTTCAGTCAGATTACCAACACGGGAGTGGGGTCTACTGTATGTTTGTTGGCAGAGGGGTGTGGTAATGAGTTACATTTACCCTGATACTGTAATGTTTTGTTTTGTTTTTTTCATTGTAATTTTAAAACTAGCTTTTTGTAGCATTTTTGTGCCATTTTCTTTCTATATTTGCACATAGCATGTTCATGATACCATAGACTGTATAAAGAATTGGACTAAGCGAGTGTGACGTCACCCATAGCGTTAGGCTCCAGTCAAATGAAGCTCATCGAGGCAGTTATAGGGGTGAATTTAGAGCTGAGTTCCATATTTGGAATTGTGAACGTGAGTGTCATAGCAACCAAAGAGCCAATCCAGAGCAAGGCTGTTGAAGGTAATGCTGTAAATCAAACGCTAGCGAGAGTGACCTTGAGGAAAGAAGGCGCCATCCATGTCTATTATTAATGTTCATATCTTGACTTACGGACAAAATAGCGAAATAAATACCAGGATCATGTAGAATGGGTTAATATGAACATTTTAAGACCAAAGTGATGAGCCTGACAGCAGTAGTTAGCTACAGACAGAGAGGCGACAGTTTTTCAATATGAAAAGTGAATTGGAGCCAATGCTCACTTCCTATTTGGAACGCGGAGGCTAGCAGGTTAGCCATGTCCATTTATATATACACAGTCTATCCATGTTACCAAAATTCTGAATTCAATTTTGAAAAGGCTTGATACTCAAAACCAATCTTGATACCACAATGACAATAAAAATACATTTTTAAGACTTTAATATAACCATGTGGTATTGATGAGTATTTATTTTCAGTACTCACTGATTATTATCTGGATATCATTTTTTGACGACCTTTGCAGAAGCATAAAAAGACAAACCAAAAGGTTTTGTTTTTTTTAACCAAACCACTTGAGTACTATTTTAACCAACCTTTTTGGTGCCTCTATACTCTATACTCACGTCTATCAAAAGCAGGATCAACTACTTCTACTATTACCACAGCTCATTTTGATATAGCAGAATTTGGACATTGTTATATGTTGTACGTATCGTTCAACATACGAAAACTGGAACAAAATATTTTGGGATATTTTCTTTGTAAAAGTGTGGAAATTTGGGGTATTTTAATGTAAAGTCAGATTTGAGCAGTAGAGTGTAGAGTAATTAACTTCTATGGCTAATTATTGGTTCATTCTTGGTATTAATTTGTTGCAGCTCGTGGCTTTTAATGATACTGTAGATCTAAAAATTGGTTTACTGGGATTATCTTGCTTTGTGTCAGAGGCATAAAGTAGTTTCATTGTGATCGTTTATCGCCATATTTCTCGGAAGCAATATATCATGCTTCAAAATGTGCTATCGTGACAGGCCGAACTGTACTCCAATAAAATCTTTTTCAAGTAAAAAAACATTCTTGACTCAACAACATTTCAGTTTTTTTTCTTGACCACCTCTCATTTTTAGTCAACCACCACTAGCCTATTCTCTTGTACCTAATTTCCTCTTTGTTGCTCAGGTGAGGGGAAAAAAGCAACATGCCACTAGCAACAATCTCTTCTACAGTAGAGTTCAGAGAAACATCGCAGGCATTTTTAAACTGGTTGGGAATTGCTCCACACTGTCTTTGGCATTCTTCACCTGGAAAGGAGAGTGGAGCATGGGGAATTCTGTGCTTTCGCCTGGAGTGAGTGCTAGGAGCTCTGAGGTTTAGTGGAGGTCAACATTTCAGAGCGTACGTGTTCGCCTCTCTGTTCTGTTCCTGGCCATTTTGAAAAGAAATATCTACCAGAGGAACTCAGGCACATAGAAAGGCAGAAGTGAACCAAAGCTTGAAGAAAAAAAACAAAAAAATAAAATCAACAATGCCTATGATTGAAAGTGTGTTCAGTGCTAGACCCTAACCACATTCCAGAGTTTACAGTTGGCTAAAAATCATTATACCACTTTTGAACGCTGAACAATGAAAGTGTTTAAAAAGGTGCAACATTTAACTTTTCTGATGGAGAGTCATTCACCTGCTCGTCTTTATGCAAGGCTCCAGATGCTTGCATTTTGCCCCTATTTTTGGCGTCTGTGCGACTATTTTTTTCAAGCACTCGCAAATGTGCAACCAGATTTTTTTTTAGATATTTATGTGATGTGCGTACAAATAAAAAATGTAATAATTTAAATCATTCTTTGAGTCAGACCTGCTTAGTCTTTGCATTAAATGTATTTCATTTAAGTATTAAGAGGAGTCGCACCCATTCGCACCCCTCTCTCTTCTCCGCCTCCCCTCTGCTCCCACAGCAGCGCAGACACAGGTCTATGTGGGGTCTATGTGCCTACAGCAGCGGTCAGTGCCGAGCGTCACCCGTGTACATCTCTACTATCTGTCCAGAACTCACACATGACACTGAGCCGCTATCGCTTCCTCCGTGACTTTTTTAATCCCTGAAGTTTTTCATCGTGCTCAAAGAGTATCTTTAGTCAAACAAACACGCACAGTAACCTTTGTAAACTCACTCCACGCTGTGTCCCCTCAGAGGACAGGGCCAGGGACTGTAGCTCCACAGATAAAAGTGAAGCAAAGGAGCTATGTGTGTTAGCGTGAGGCGCTGACGGCAAATATACGGTGAATGGTTGACAGCTGTTCTGCTATTCACTCTAATCTGCAGTCTCTGTGCTTTAAGATGATCCTCATATGAAACAGTAGCAGGGAATACACTGTTACTCAGACTATATGTGAAACTACAGATGAATAATGAGAGGGGGCATTGGGAGAAATTCAGACAATTCTTATTCAAGTCTATAGTAAACTTACATTTATCTTAAGTTTTACAGATGACTCTTGCTCCTTGCTTCTAGCTCATAAATAAATCTGTCTGCATTAAACATCGATTTGCTGGTTACATAACAGCCATTAATAAAAAAACGTTAATAAAGCATATAAATTAGGTCTATAATATTAACTAGAAAAAAAATTATATCAATTTATATCATGCAGACCTATGTTTTCTGGTTGTGCTCCTAAAAGAGTTCAGTCAGGGGCTACAGTCTGGTGCCCTGCTATGGAGAAGTTATTGCTTTGCCTGAATGTTACACAGTAAAGCATTAAATATATCCATCTCCAAGACAAGCAGGCGATGCCATCTTGCCAACATACAGGTCAGGTCTCTGGAGTGGTGACCCCGCTCACTGTAAGAATGCAAGTTTTTTTTAATGCATTTTTGAGTAATTAAACTCCTGTAATTAATGCCATACCTTGCAATATCTCCACTCCTCCTCCAGAAAAGTTGCACAGTGCATCTTTATAAAAATATAAATACAAATATCACAAATGGGCAGTGAAATATTTAGCAAAAACTTCATTATTTTTGCAAATGTTAAAGTCTGCAAAATCTATTACATTTATTTATTTAAAGGGGTTTGGGCATCTTGAGTTTCTGTACAAATATGCAAACAATGAAACCACTGTCAAGGCCCTTCACTGACCTTTAATGAATGAAATGTCATGAAGTTACACAAACGTAAACAATCTTAATTAGCAAAAAAAGAGAAGAAGCGTAAGCATATTGCCCCGCTCTGTAGTGCAAGTCGTGAGTGCTATTTTGAGTGACACATGGCCTTTAGGGGGCGTGCTCTTAGCAGGACAGTGCAGACTGGGAATGCCCCCGTCACCACAGCTGCGTCTTCAGGCCACGGGCATGCAAATGATCTGCACCACGGAGAGAGAGAGGGAGGAAGAGAGACAGATCAGACAGACAGAAAGAGGGAGAGAGAGAGAGGACAGGCACTGCATGGCACGCAACCTCTGCAACTACCAGCAGATTTACGCATGTGAGAGAAAGTGTCATAGTGAAACTAAAAAGATTAGGGGAATTTAAATACAGCTGGATGATCAGATATAGAGAAACTGTGCCTAATACAAACTGTCCAGAGCTATTTAAATTATTATTTAAATATTACACTATTTTCTGATCTATGTTCTAATGTTTCTTCATCAAAAACACAGCCAAAGTTTTGTTTTGGTTAGTCAAACGTGTGTGAATGAAACAAAACGCAAGTCCAGGTATGTTTTTGAGGAAGTAACAACATTCGACATGGCTTAAAGCTCACAAGTGGATTAAAGGTCCTATATTACACAAAAGTGACAAACTGTCCAAAGCTATTTAAATAAATGGGTTATATTCATTTGACTGAAATCTTAACGGCTCATCACCCGTTTTTTTAGTGTGGTAGAATCTATCAATTTTATTTCAAAAGGTGGCTCTCAACTTGTGGTAGAATGAAACAGATCTAGCTGTGATGTTAATCAAATTTTTATCAAGATTGGAATTCAGACATTGCTAAAAGCCAATAACCAGATTGGGTTTACAGTCGATCCACAGTCAGTAAAAACATGTGGTTTGGAGCCGAGTTCAGACTTAGGAGGACTAGATTTGACTATTTTTTGTGTTAAAGGGTACTGAATTATAATCTGTATGATTTATATTGTGTGTGTGAATGTGTGTGTGAATGGGTGAGTGGTTCCTTGAGGTAAAGTGCTTTGAGTGTCTTGAAGGTGGAAAAGCGCTATATAAAAATGTGACCATTTACCATTTAGAAGATTATTTTCACCCAGCCCTAGAAATTGTATTCAAATGCTGGTCGTTTCACAAATTCTCTCTTTTAGGATTTCTATAAACACATGTTGGCCAATATGATTATTATACCATACAAAAATACTTGGGTGGTACTCAATCAAACCCTAATTTTTTTGCTTTAGACTTTACTTTGAGTTGCCACAAATAAATTCATTTTCAGAAATACCTTACCTTACAATTTGGCATTAATTTTAGACAAGATGCCCTACCCACTCTCCCCATCTCCTTTTATCCAGGCTTGAAACTGTCATAACTCGCTGATTTCGCACAGGATACCTATATGCCTTTGTCAATTCCAAAACAAAATAAATATTGACGGGATAGACTGCACTAACAATAGGCCTACATCACACTTACATAGCACTTTTCAAGATACCCAAAGACGCTACCGCAGAAAACAAAGGGAACATTAGCTACATAAGCTAGTCCCCGCACATAACAATCTGAGACATTTGTGCTAAAGGTGAACCGAACGCCTGAGTGCTCGGAGAGTATTAAGAGCAGCTCTCAGTAATTACCCAGCATGCACCGAGGCAGCAGGTAGAGACACATACTCCTCTGCAGCGTTCACATTTTTGACCTTGGTATATTATCTGTTTTTATTGACAGCACTTATAGATATTTCTTAAAAGCGAGGTCTAATAGAGTATTTATTGAGATGATTGAATGCATTGCCGGTGCCTGGGTTAGCCCTGGCAGCTCCACTGGTTGGTTGCATTATTATCAGAGAGGGCAAAGACATGTCTCCTGGGGGTAAGAGAGTTGGAGTAGGGAGTGGGGGTAAGAGGGGATTGGGGGTAGAGAGGGGGACTACAGTGACCTACATTCACCTCGCCCAAGCACATCTGCAATCAGCTAATTATGCTAACCAAGACACATGCTAACACACAACACTATACATGCATTTAAAATCAAAAACAAATGGATCCTGTGCGCTGCCAAGGAAATGCACAGAGTACAGTTTATCTGAATAAAACACTGATTGTATGACTGGGACCACAAAAGAATGATTGGGAAAGGTAATTTATTAAAGGCCCTGTACCTGATTTTTGTCTTACAACGTGAAAAACTGAACAAATTCATTTTAAATGGTTTGCAGTGGTCCAAGTTATTCCTCACTCACCTTATGCAACCCTGAGCATTCTAATTATTCACCGCAATGAGTTTATAAGCGCTTTTCACAACTTTCAGAGGCCAGAGGGAACAACTAGCATGCTAGGTGCGCACTTCCTGATTATCGGACAATAAAATACTTTACAATTAGATGAAGACAGTACAAAGCAGACTTATTTTGACCTCAAGGGCTCCTTATACAATGCTGTACTGTACTCTACTAGGGCTCAAATACATGAAAATAAAATCGGTACTGGCCCTTTAAGAGTTGGCTATAAGCGTATGATTTCAAAGGATTTACATTTGATCCAGTCCAAACATGAATGGATTTGCTTTATCACTGTTTTTCACTCAAATGCAAAATGTTATCTATTCAATCTATAAGCAGATCATTTGAGTGAACATTTTAGTGCCAACTTGTCTTCAACATGTGGCTGGACATTGGCACTTAGTTAGTTTCACTATTAGCGTTTTTTTTCTATTTGGATCATCACTTTTCAGACCTGGCTGGTATGCAGAGCAGAAATACCCTTTGCATTTCTAAGTGCGAAAACCACATCAGTTCTCTGTAAGGCACAGGAAACTCCTGATGCTTTGAAGATGCTCGATTAGCTTTAAATCTATGTCATCACGTTGGTTCATCACTTTGGTTCTTGGTGACAGGGTGGGGCTCCTAAGAATACAGTTACAATGGCGTAATCTGGTACTGAGTTCTGAAATAAGATCGAGATTTTTATTCAAGTTTTTTAAGGGATTTGATATCTGAAGTTTACTTGCTGGAGGCGTTTGCACAGACTCCCATAGCGTCACTTTGTTCTCCTGTTACTGTAGTTTGGGAGTTGACAAAATGACAGTTTCATCTAAGTTTCGGATGGTTTTCTAAACAAATCATTGGAGGCAACTGGGAGCTTTTGTATGTGGTTTTGATATGAGTGGTGTTCTTTTTCAGGGTATTTTAACACCTGCTGCTCCAACACCTCTGTGCTTACTTTAGTGAATCGATACCTGCAACATTAACTTTTATATCAAACACTTTTTTTTGACGTGCATGTAAACTACTGTTATGAGAATGTATTTCCAATCCATGTGTATATTGTTAATTTATTTATAGATCAGTGTTTCTCAAACTGTGGTACACGTGCCTCTGATGGCACGCTGGGTCCTCTGCAGTTTGAGTATTTGTGTAAACTAGGAAAAAAAAGTATTTTTTGGTCCTTTTTTGGGGGTTTATTATTATTTAGAACAACCCAAGTCTCATTTTAGATTTTAGATTTAGATGCCCCAGTTTAGCCCGGATATAGTTTAGATCTGGTGGTACTTGGGAAGACACATATTATCTTAGGTGAGATTTGGTGTGAAAAATTTGAGAACCATTGGTATAGATCATGCCATTAGAAGTAAACTAGTTTGGTACTAGTTAAAAGTATGGGAAGGAGATATGGCCAAACAAAAAGAAAATCATGATTTTTCCAGCCAGATTACAATAGCATTTTTATCACAATCCACGTACACTTTGTATTTTTCTACTAAGAGGGAAGTGTCTTGCACCAAGACACAACATCAGCACAAACGGGCAATATTGGCATTCAAACAACACACACTAAAGACAGAACTATACCTCCTGATGCAGCAAACCCATCTCTATCAGAACAGATATAAAGCAATAAATTGACCAAGAATGGCCTTCATTTGGGTGCAATTTGGCAGAAAAAGTCGGCGACATCCAAAATAGACAACAAATATTAAAAGATAGAAAATGGGCATGACGTCTGCTTTTGACAACTAAATAAGAAATGATAAAGATAAAAGCAGAGACACAGGTTTGGGAAATAAAACTATTCATTTCCTCACAAAAAGGGGCCGGCCATTGAAACCAAATCAATCTATTTATAATAAAACCTGCTCACCTTCTCCTTCCAATTCTCTCCTCCTCTCCCCATCTCTCCATCTCTCTCACACACAGACACACCTTCGCACCAAAAAGCGCCAGATCTTGTCGCCTCAGGAAATAGCCATCATACATCTTGTCTGACTGCAATAAAGCACTGCCTAAGATCCCATTCCCAATAAACGGCGTCTGATTGGAAAACTCATTGTAATATCAATTTCCATCTGGGCCCGCTTTAAAAGGCAATCAGCATAGCTTCATCTCGCTATATCACGCACTCCTTGAGATGATGACACAGCACTGGATCCCCTCCTTCTGCATAATGGTCGCGCTGCTATCAACGCATCTGCAATGTATAATCCAGGCTGTGAATGGGCTATTTAGTCTGTGTTGGAACAGATAGGGCCCACTTTGGTGAATATTAATCCAAGGCTTAACACTTATTCAAGTCTGCAGCGGTTTTCATTCGGGTGAAGAGTGGAGAGACTCGCGAGGTGATTGGTGCACTCCAAGGACCCTGGATAAGCTTTTAGGAATGGGACAGTGGTCATTACGACAATATGGGAGGGATAGCTTTGTGAAAGAGTAGCAAGCACATCGTGTGGTTATGGTTGGGAAATGTATTGTTTTTATGTTTAGTGTTAAGGAATGTATGAGCAAGCAGAACTGACAGCATGGGAATCTTTGGATTACAAAACAATGCTTTTTATAGTATCAACCTCCCACCACTCTTTCTGGCTAGTGTGAAGTGCAGGTCAGATGACATAAATATTTGCTGACACAGAATTATATAATTAAGAGCTGTTAACACTGAAAAGGTGAAAATCAAGCGATTAAAAAAAAAAAAAAAAAAAAACTGCTCAGACTTTAAGTGCTAGAGATACACATGAGAAAACACATGAGCTAGTTTTCCACATATAACCAACGGTAATTATCAGTGGTGCATGAAGTACTCAATTTTGTTACTTAAGTAAAAATTGATTTAAAAAATTATACATATTTTGGTCAACAGTTGCAATACGAATTAATTTCTTAATTAATCTCTTAATTTTTTATTTTTGTTTGCTCAAAGCCAAAGCTTGAACTCGAAACCTTCAGTCAGGATGTTGCCACGAACATGGTAAAAATAACCCCTGAAATCATATGAAAAGTACTTTCAGTAACTCTATGACTCTAAAACTATCTCAGTTGTTTGATATATGATTATATCTATATCTCTGACAACATTTGGGATGAATTGACTTGACTAAACATGTTACTAATGCGAGTTTTAATTCACAGATTACCGAATAATCTTGTCAAACTGAACAAACGAAAACACTGTTCAAACATTCAATTTAAACATGTGAATCCAAAAGGTGCTATACAGCATCTGTTTTGATGATTCTGATTAGCACAATGTTGGGAACAACAGTGCTAACTAGCTATTCAATACATTATTCAGTGTCCTACCATTGCCAGTAGAGGGCCGAAGACCACAAAACCATACATCCTTAGCAAACTAAAAAAATTTCTTAAACAAGATGACATTACTGAAGTGCTAAAGTGTTCAAAGTGAAATACATTGCAGATAAAGACAAGACTGCCCTTTCTGTGGTCAAAAACAAAAACGGCAAAACACACCAACTATTGTTCACCAAAATCTCCATACGCGGTTTATCAAAGCGGTTTCTAGTCTTACCTTCCAGCCGCTGCCCGCCTCCCTGTAGTACGGGAAGTTATCGCAGATCCACTGGTAGATCTCGCTCAGGGTCATCTTCTTCTTTGGCGAGCTGTTGATGGCGAAGGTGATGAGGCTGGCGTAGCTGTACGGAGGTTTGCCATCCTTGTGTTGTTGGACTTCCTCCTGGTCCAGCGTGGTGTTGGGGTCTAGCAGGGCGCTCTTCTTACCCATGCCGGGGCCGTGGGCGTTCTGGGCGTCTGCTTTTCGGATGGCCGCTTGCATGGTCAGCTGGGGGAGCCAATCCATGGAGGTCAGGCTACTCTCCAGCTCCGATGTCATGTTGGCGGCCGGGCGGGGGCGGAGGGGAGCGGGGAGGAGAGGTGGAGGAGGTGGAGGAGAGGTGAAGGTGTCTGTTACTGTTGTTGGAGCTCTGGGGGGGGGGGGACA
>KN484409.1:20284-39725 GCA_000787095.1 Periophthalmodon schlosseri
AAGAAGTGATGTGAAGAAAGAGAAGTCAGGGGGGCCTCAGCTCAAGTCATCAGCAACGCATCTTCACCTGGTAGACCCTAGAAACGACAAAAACATTATTAGCTTGGTTTGATCTACTTTTGAATCAAGATTTCCGATGAATGTATAACAATTCATTTCAAAGTGCATATTTTGAACACATCCAAGAACATAAACATTCAAAGAACACCGACATATGAACAGCTAAGCTAATAAGTCAATGAATTTCAGAACATCTAAGTTAAGTTTTACATGTGTTTTTGTTTTGTTTTCTTTTTCACATGTGCCCTTTATTATACTGTATATCACGTAAATAACTGCTACATTAGCGATTTGCCAACATCCTTCAACTTATACATATGAAATAGAAGGCCAAAACTATATACGGATGTTAGCCATAGTCGTTATTTAAACATGTTCAACCATCTGAGCGACTGAACTGTCTGCCTGACAATTCATACATTCACAATGCCAAATTCAAGCTTTAAGATTTAGCAAATTTCATCAGATGTAATCAACGTAAACTATAATAAAATTGAAGAAATTAAAGGCTGTCAGAAAACCAGCTGCCCTTTCTCCAATCAATAATTTCTACAAAATGCGACGGACACCAAATGTAAAAGAGAGGGAAGGATCTTGCCCAAGGACACAACAAAAGTATAAAATTCCATTAACGGGAACAAAGCCCAAACAAAAGAGTGCAAACAAGTCCACCAAGCTCTCGCTATCAATACTAATACAATAAATGCGCTGTGCCACACACTTTAGCAGCTCTCATGCACAACAGAAAGTGTATGCAGTCTTGCCTCTCGCACTGTAAGTATATAATGTATAAGGGAATCAACTAATGCAACTGTGAACAGCTTGGCCACCATCAAAACAACATGTGAGCGCAAAGTAATGCTTCTAACTCCTGCGCTCCAGAGCCCACCACTTTCTCCTCTCCGAGCTGACTCATAGCTGGGACTCCATCTGCACAGAGACAGAGAGAGAGGGAGAGTAAATGCCAGGCAATTGTTTTCACAACTGCCAGCCAAATGGGGGAACAGCTCAGGAGGAATTCCGACTCTTGAGGCCAGTAAACCCCCTCTGCTTTCTCTGACGCCTGCCAGCTCCTCCACTCCTCTTTCTCTCCCTCTCTCAGTCCTTTCTTTGCCTCTCTCCGCTCTCCTTCTGGCCTAAAAGAAGCCGTAAACAAGCCAGCCAGTGTCATCGTGAAAAAAGTCAGGAGCAAATGTCAGACATTGCAAGCAGAGAAGTTATTATTATAAACCTTGAGATTAATCGCAAACGAATCGCAATCGCTATTTGAATGGGTGCAATATGCAAATCGCAAAGTACCATAATTTCCTGCACAAACAACCAAATCTCCTGTCTTATTCTGCATAAAACTGCTAACCCTGTAGTTTAGATCTGTACCAACATGTTCTGAAATGTGATTCTTCAATTTGTCAGTTAGTCGTTATCATTTTGATACTAAAAGCTACACTGTGGTGGGTTGGACGTAAATTCAGTTCATCCTGATTTGAAACAATTTTATTTTGGCTCCTTCTCAGAGAACAGTCAGAGGAAAAACATTACATTAAAAGGTGAGGCTAGGTTAGTCAAGGAGAGTCAGTTGCAACATACAAGGCATTTTTGTGCAATTACAGCTATACAATCTATATTACATTTGGCTTACTCCTCAGCTACATTCCACCTATCAGGGCTTGGCCAGGCTTCAGTTTCAAGCACGGACATTCCCCATTTCAACTCTAATTTCCTGGCACTGTTGTTTTTATAGTTTGTGTCAAAAAGCCAACTGTTTCCCAATATAACCCTGCAAATAAGCCTGTTTTAATGTTAATATTTGAAAAGCTTGAAACAATGTTGCTCTTAAATCACAAAGCGCATATTCACGTTTTCAAGTTTTCAGGCCTTTAGTGGTGCATGTAAGTCAATATAGTGTCCAGTCAGTCCAAAAATAAGCAAAGGAGATCTAAATTTGCAGCGTTAACTTGTGTGCGTGCCAGATGAGCCCGAACCAGGATGACAGTGCAGTCTGTGAGAGAGGGAGGGAAGAGGAGGGGTAGAGGAGGAGAGAGGGAGAGGGGGAGAGGGGGAGAGGGGGAGAGAGAGGAATCCTCACCAAGTTGTTGGATTTTTTTCATGACGAAGCATGTGGGAACCTGAGAGTGCGCTCGCTCTGAAAATAAATAAAGAGTCCTGACAGCTCGCAATGGGTCAAATATTTTACATACCGTTACAACTGAGATTTATCACTGTAGTAACCAGAGGCGGCTAGTATCAAACTCCTCTTTTAGCCGAAAACAGCTGGACAAAAGTTGGAACATCACTTTAAAATGTATTTCAAATGTTATATTTTATGAGAGCAAATCACCAAACACATAAAATGAGTGATTAAATGAAAGCCTTTAAAGATAAGAATGCACCACATGTTTCACTTTCCTATTCGCGGGTTTCGAAGTGATTATAAATTAAAACCGTTGCTATAGTAATTGTCATTTCATATCAAAATATTCCACCTTTTGAATAGTCAAAAGTCCTCAAAAAGGCACCTATAAACAGGAAATAGAAACCCATGAACTGTCAGTTTTTCTACCCAGTTTCAACAGTGGAAATGACTTAAACCTACACATTGCTAAGAAGTAACTGCATAATCCAAAACCTAAAAATGAGATAATTTGGGAGTTGCATATTTATAGCATGCAATTTGGCAGAGAGAACTATTAATTGCACTTTGAACCTGATGAACCAAATTAGCAAAATAAATAAGAACTGAAAAGAGAATTTATCTGAGCCATTGTGTCTTGTGCAACCAATTAATGATCCAAGTTAAAAATCAATAACGGTTAACAGACTAAACAGGTACCACCCCGTCCTGGAGAGATAAGGGGCCAAATGTGAGGCTGATCTTACGACAGGTGAGTCAGTCTTATCTGGTGGATCCATAACAGTTCAAACATGTGAAAACACACAGTCCCTCCACCCCGACACCCAGTGATTCATTCTCTCTGTTGATTGTAGGATGATCACATTTAGACAGTTACAAATCAGATTAAAGGTTCTATATTACACAAAATTGACTCTTGTGAGCTTTAAGACATGTTATAATCTTGTTACCTCATCAAAAACAGAGTTGTGTTTTGTTTCATTCACACATGTTTGAGTAATCATTTATTATTAGTCTGGCCAGAGCTCCAAAGCTCAAAACGATCCGTAGTGGTAGTTTTCAAGTTAACAGCTAGTTTTTACCTTTTGTTGGGTAGAGATTAGCGATTCCAGGTCTGAAATCATTCAAATGATTCTTGTGAAGGTGCATGGAGTTTAAAAACACAATGCAGCACCTATATTATCATATGACATCACAAGGTGGAACAGAGTATTTTCTGTTTGAGAGAAGAACTCAGTCTAAATCTGCAGGGTTTGTGTGTTAAACATGTGTGAATGAAACAAAGCACAACTCCAGGTATGTTTTTGAGGAAGAAACAACAGTATAACATAGATACAAAAAGGTGCAATATAGGCCCTTAAAGAGATATCATCTTTTCTATGTATTATTTTGTTAATAAATATACAAAATTGGCTTCTTAAAAAACAATTATGACTATGACCATATGACAGCAAAACGGAAAAGTTCACAAATGATTCATTACTGAACCTTGATCAGGTTTTCCAGATCAGATAAGAAAAAGGATGGTGCCAAAATAAACAAATGAATGACAATTATAGAATAAACTATGCACTAATCAGTCAAACCAAATAAACCTGCCATCTACTGCTTAAACTTGAAAACAATATGAAACAAAATAGGCTATACAGGATATCCAGCAAATTGTAAACATGTCCAGACTCGCAGCCTCTAGTGCAGAATAAAGACTGGCATTAGTAGCTCAGCTGGTAGAGATTCAAGTTAACCCAAAGGTTGGCAGTTTGACTCCCGCAGCTGCCTAATGCATAGTGTTTTTGTACCAATTGGCAAGACCCAGCTTGTTTTCACAGTTTTTGCATAGGTTGGAAATCGTCTTTTCAACTGACAACAAAACCGTCTTTGGGGTTTAAATAATGGCACCAGTTTCTGAAGCTATTCTGAAAAAATAAAACTTTTGTTATTTATGCTGGCTGAAGACAAGACCTTTGTGTCAGGTTTTATTTCATGTGAACAGGCAGTAATTAAAGATATTACTGGACTATACCCAGCCACATCCGCCGTAGTAGGGCTGTAGTCCACCAAAGAAAGGGGGCGTGGTGAAGAAAGTCAAAACTATTCAGCATCTCTACGTATCTGATCCAAACTGCACAACTGCACGAGAGTTTATACAAAAATATACAACATTATTACACGGAGAAGTACTGGTGTAAAAGGCAGGTTAAAGTTAAACTAAAAGACTGACTCCATGTATTGTCCATTCTGCTGTTGTCCCATATAAATCCTTGTGCATCTCCTGTGTGTTTATCTCCAGAAGTGACTCTGCTGATGAAAGCCTCTCCTCCTGTAGAGCCCTCTGACCTCAGCCTAACTGTCCAGCTGCTCTGTAATGTGCGGCACTGGCCCTGCAATAATTAGAGAAAGCTGGACTGTGGAGGGACAGAGAGGAGAAGAGAGAAGACAGAAGGAGAGAGGGGGATAGAAGCAAAGGAAGAGAGAGGAGAGGTACGAGAGGAGGATATGATGAGAGGAGAGAGAAGTGAGAGGGGGTAAGGTTAGAGAAGCAAAGAAAGAGGTAGAGGAGGAGAAGAGCGCAGGATATAGGGAAAGGAAGAGAGGGGAAGTGGGGGTAGGAGGCGAGAGAGGGGAGAAGTGGAGGACAGAAGAAACGGCAGGATATAGGGAGTGAGAGAGAAGAGAAGAGAAGAGGAGAGGGGAGAAAGGGGTAGAGTGTCCTCCTCTCCCTCTCTCTTTTTTACAAAGAGGAGGAGAGAAAGGGAGGGGAGAGAAGAGAAAGGAGAAAAGGAGAAACAGAAAAAGAATAGTATCAGGCTGCAAGACACTACGACAGGGACAAGCCAACACCTGCTGCCACTGCAATAACATCTCCATAGCAACAAGCAGGTGGAGTACTCTGAAAATCCAGAAAAGTTACATAATGCGCCTTTAATATGCCTGCGCCATCAGAAAATAAAACATTAATAGAAGTCTGGTCATTCATTATATTCCGGTAGTTAAAACGCTTCTTGATCTCCAAACCATAGCGGACATTTTCTTCGTAGTAACTGTATTTTACCACTGAAGCCTAATTACCGGTGTCTATGGCTAATACCTTGCATTTCGCAGATTGGTGGAGGGATTTGGTTACCAGAGATCGCTGCAGGAGGCGCAGATAAGAGTGACGCCGACGCCGCAGGGGACTGTGTTCAAAACTACATTCCCACTGGCACCAGGCTGGGTCTACTGTATAGACACAAAGATTACAAGACCACCACAAAACCAGCAGACCACAGCACTTTGATCCATCGCTGTAAAAATGAGCCTTCATCACTGTCACTGCCCAAAAGGAACTGAAAAACTTCTTTTTAAACCCTTTTCTGGACTCTAATTTGTTTTCAGAAAGCGTTTTGGAAAGCCTTGCCAATTCTGTTCACTATTCGACACATCCAGTTTCTTTATCCTCCGGGGATTAATGGAAGATTTAGTTGTGAAAGAGAAATTTAATTTAATCTTAATTTGCTTGGTTCTTGACAGGATTTATAAACGTTGCCGCTGCCAACAGGATCCTTGTGTTTTAAGTTGCTCAGTCAGTCCGACACAGGGCCTTGTTGCCAGTGCTGAACCCGCTTCACTTATGCCAGATTAGACCACACCTTTCACTAAAACAGAGTGAACATAATTATATTTAAGATTTTACTAAAAACACTGCCCATTTTGGTTGGACACGGGCAGCAGATGTGACATACAAAGAGGTAATTCCATAATTGTTACCTAGCCACCATAAAGGACCAAACTAAAATGTCTAAATTATATAGTTCAACTAATATGATTAGACTAATAAAAATGAGTGACAAAGCCTTTATTTTGTTAAATGAAAGTTTAAACTGCCAGAAAAATGCCTTCATTGTGCGTCCCTACATTTTGAATGGTTTTTTGGAATTATGCTACTATACTACAACCTACTTGCTACTACTACCTACTACTACCATTACTACATCGACTTATTGTTACTACATGACAGATGGAACAATTATTTTTGAGGGTCAGTACTTATCGTGGGTACTTTTTCTTCGTACTAGTGGAAAAATTGTTCATAATTTGACAGCTCAAATCTGACCGTAGATTTGAGCTGTCAAATTATGAACTTGACTCATTATAGATGGTGTTGCATTCTGCTCATATATTTTCAATATTGCACAGTTAGAATCGTTTTGGGGGGATTTTTCTGCTTTATGGTTTGGTTTCAATATTATCGTTTCTCGTTTATATTTCCTTCAGCAATATATCACACTTCAAAATGTGTTATCGTGACAGGCCTAGGTAGAGGTATTCACTTTTAGAACACGCCGCTACTTACGTATTTTTTATGCAAAACTATACTTACCACACACTACCCCACCTAACCAAGTGATAATTAGAAAAACATGAAAACCTGAACATGACATGAAACAGTTTTGAATGCTGCGGCAAGATGAGGACAAACAGGGATTACCCAACTCCAACTTTTCAGATTACGTCTGCAGCTACGTATTGGGCAAGCGCAGAGTCAGAGTCAGAATGGACGTAAGGATAAACAACAATCTTTCAACATCAAAAGTGTTGCAAACCTGGAAGTCACGTTGAGACAATGCAGCAAACAACCAAGCCGCAAGAGGTCTGGTCAATTTGAAATGGTATCGATCATCAAAAGTATAACACAGGCCAGGGAAACACGCAAGCGTAGTATAGGTCTGGGCTGGAAGATATGTCAAATCGAAAATGCCAATTCAATGATGGCAATTAGCAAAGACTACAATTGTTTAAGTGATGTAATTAATATGACGTTGTATGGTGTCTAAAACAAGCAAACCCTATTTTTAGATCTGTACAAACATGTTATGTATGGCCTTATTGTATCAGTTTAAAGGTTCACCTTTTCACTTTTATCTCAAACGTTAACACTCTTGTCTTTGAAATGTGAACTTTGAACAGAACCCCGCTTTTAAAACATATACACAGCGAATCTAATTGCAGTTTTGATGCTCGTCTTTTATCCAAAATTGTGCATAACTTCTTTAGGTCCAATTTCGAGGCTAAATGACAGAAAGTTTGGGGTAAATGCTTTCTGTCCAACCCCTAATCCCAGGTTTCACAGTTGTGGTGGAAAAACCAAAAAAAAAAAGACAAAATATCGGGTTTTTTGACTACACGAAGGTATCTCTCTACAGTAGATCAGTTGGTAAAGTGTTCGTCTACTGATCCGAAGGTTGGCGGTTCGAATCCCTGTCTCGACATAAATCATCATCATCGGTAGAGCGGTCAAATCCACCGGTGTGTGAATGCGTGTGTGAATGGGTGAGTGGTTCCTTGATGTAAAGCGCTTTGAGTGCCTTGAAGGTGGAAAGCGCTATATAAATGTGTGACCATTTATCATTTAGGTTGAAACCAAAACTCAAAATATGGCTGATGGACAATCTTGGTAAGGCAAAAGAAGTCAAAGAAGTGCTATCTGAACAACATAATATACATAAAATTTGAATACAAGTCTTCAATATGCTTGACCAATATATGTGATGTAATTTCTATGTACTACTATCATTTTGCAATCACAGCCTAAACTATAAATACAAAAACAAAAAAAAAGTGTAGTAGTAAGATTGCTTATCCTGGTTTACTCCCACATAAAAGCAACCTACAGTAGCGGGCTTATGTTGTGTTTTGAGGAGTGTTTCTTCTTGTAGACACATGTTCATATCAGAGAATAAAGCCGCGGCCCCGTACCGGCTCCTCTATGATTAAACACTATACAGATATACATTACTGCTGAGTACACAGAACAGGTCCCACCATTTTTTCTGTAAATGAGAGTACAAATTTCACCCGACGTGACACCTGCCTCCTGGCAAATGTGCTGCTTAAATGTGCCTTGTTTACAGTCAGTGTGGGCTCATTCAACTCCAGCTTTCAGATAAGGTTTAAAAAGGCGGAGAATTACAAACATGAGCAAGAAATAGCAGACAGGCAAATTTCACAGTACATTCCTTTATGTCAAAATGGTACACGGTTGACTGACAGTGTTAAAATCAGACACTATATAAATGTTATTTTTACGGGAACGTCTGTCTCTGAATTCAAACATTGTTCCTAAGATGCTAAGATAGAGCAGGGTGTATCGTAAAATGATCTATACCGCTAGTTTGATAGACATATTCTAAGAAAATAAAAATGCAGGTAATGTTAATGTTTTTAATTTCACATTTTGAGATTCACTTTGAAAATCCTGTTGTCATGATTTAAATTTTCTAGACTAGAATTTAATTACTACATCGACTCATTGTTCAATATATGAAAGCTGGAACAAAGTTTTTCGGGGGTCAGTATATATTGTGTGTACTTTTTCTTTGCAGTACTGGGAGATTTTGAGAGAGGTTAATTTTTGGCTATATGATAAGATCTGAGCCGTAAAAGGTTGAATTAATAACTTGTATGACTCATTACAGATGCAAACTAACTACTAAACTGTTTCATTCTGCTGTTTATTTAATGCAGCTCATGTTTTTTTTTAACAATATTGTAGATTTAGAATAGTTTTTGTGGTTTAAATGCTTTAAGGTTATTGTGTCTGTGGCAGAAATGAGTTTCAATACTATCATTTATCGTCTATATTTAATTCAGCAATATATATCGCACTTCAAAATGTGTTATCGTGACCTAGTTTTAGTTATGTAAGTGTGGGTACTAAATGAAGTCATTTAGATTTGATTGGACGCATGTTATCACTGTATACTGTACCATCTTTACTGGGTACACAATATGCTAACAGCCCTTCCTTTTGTAAATGGCTTTTTGCAATAGGAACGGCTGTTATTCCCAAATTTACCAAATCTGTGTCAATCATGCTAGTTTGCTAGTCTGACACATTTCCGTTATTTTACTTGCCAAGAACAGTTTAAAATGTTGTCGTCGGTTGTAGCCTTAGTTTGCCAAGAAAAATAGAGTTTGCAAATAGACTCTTGACACTTTTTTTAAATATAATTCACATAAAATATCATACTTGCCATAAGTACCATCAACTTACATTAAATAGTGTTTTTGCGATGTTTTGGCTCATATTTACCTAAAAATAAACAAGTTTGAAGAGTAAAAGATAATGATATTAGATGGCGTCTGTCTGTGTTGTTGTAGGAACACAAATTCTGTTCTGATTCAAATTAGGGAAGGGCATCAGGGCTGAAAATTTGCAAAATCCTCACGCAAAACCTTTGTTATTGTGCGCTTTGATGAAACAGGAAGAAGCTGAGTGAAAAACGATCATAACATAAAGCAGACCAGTGATGACTTTACCCTGTGATTACTGAGCGGCCCGGACAGCAGTAGTAGAGTATGTGAAATGGCTGGGCATTAGACTCATTGTTGTCTGTGGGAGAGGGGCGAGGGGGCATTCAGTTCACACTCTCTCTCTTCCACAACACACAAGACGGAGACAGGGACCAGACCACTGCTCCTCGCCACTTATCGGCAATTTACGCAATTAATCCCCCTTTTACTGCGGTGGGCTTCAGTCACGGCTACAGCTCTGGAGCACGTCTGTTTAGCTACAGAGAGAGGTATAAAGAGCGGTGATGACCTACAACTGCAGACAGGAGCAGGGCTGGGCTGTTCTGTCAGATCAATCACAGTTTAATCATTATTTACATCCAGTTGAACAGGGACATTCAAATCACTGACAGACTGAATATCACTTCAGACGTCAGAACAGAAATGGGAAATATATGGAGTTATAAATATTATTGTGAATGTTGTTTGAATATTGGATAGTACAATAAAGGATAAATCTGTCCTTTTCAGTGTAATCTTACACTTCTTCCACATTTGCCTGATACTTAAGCCTCAACGAATACATTTAAAAGATATGTTTTAATATTTTTGTTCGATTGACCAAAAATATACCAAGACATTACAAGACAAGACATTTTTTGTCATTCAGCCCTAGTGCAGATTAAAACTTGTCTTAAATTCTGGATTAAAACTACACTATAAGTGTAAAAGGCTTCTGGATTAGACCGATATGGGTTTTTTCATAGTTTAGAATCCAGAGAAACCAATGGCCGATAAGATGTTCTATTTTTGGGTGAATATATAGGGCACATTTTGATCATTTTGCCCAAATGTTTTAATTTGAATTTGGTACAAACTGATCCACAACCTCGTTTTACTAAAAATTGGATAAGATCTGTTTTGCAGTACCATTAAGTGTCAAATTAAGCTTTATACATATATTATTTATGCATATTTAGGCAGCTGGTTGGGCCAAACAAAATATGGGCCACTTCTAGAGATTTAAGGCCAATAGCCGATATGATAAAAAGTGCACTGTTGAAAGCGTCTCTACATTGAACCACTCCTGGAAGAAAGAGGGATTACACCGTCTCTACACTATGAGTGCATTTTTAGTAAATAAACACTGTTGAGCAGATACAGAACTGTTCCTAGTGCTTGATAGGTACATCATTTCCAATGCCCAAGATCTTTTGAAATTCGGAGAGAGGAAAAATCCAAGGTAGACCTGGTGAACTGCCTTCTTTTATTCCCAGAATCTCTGTCAAAATGCAATGGTAACTCTGCAAAAGTGGAGGGGAACTACAGAGCATCTGGCAAGCACCAATATTTAACCATTACAATGAACCTCTAGAATACCCCCCATTCCAAATTTGGATGAAAGAAAGATATAGCGTAGACCTGGTGGAGAGAGCGAGCCCTTTTATGACGAGGATCTCTGTTGTGCGATTGGTGCAGGGAGGGGAAGAGCTACTGCAGATCTGGCACGGGCGCTCACAACAACAACAGTGATGTAACCCGGCAACAAGACTTTGGCACGGGCGGCTCTCGACCGAAACCTGGGTCATACCTTCCACAGCTCCGCGTGGAGAGCCTCTTTGAGGTTGTTTTAGCGCGAATCAACACAGAGGAGGGAGGGGGTGGAAGAGGGAGGGGTGGGAACCTGCCTCACCTGCCACTCACACACGCTTCACTTTTTCCAAGCCTCGAGGCGCAGGACTTTAGCAGTTACTTAAGGAGTTATTTTTGAAAAGATATATACGAAAATAGCACCAGACAGTCCCATTCATTTAGGAGATTGGGAATATTGTGCTAAGTTTTGGACTATGCAAGAAAAAACAACTGAAAAAACTATATAGCTAACCATAATTTTGTATATAATCATGTAGTTGTAAAAAGTAATAGTCAGTAGCAAAAAATCCAGCTTCAAAATATATATATATATTTTTTTTTCTATAATATAATTTTGTTGTACAAGTTTGGCACCAAAAACAAAATGGTATGGATGGATCTTGGCTTTGATGTTTTCTACAATTAAAACAGGAAACATAATCATCATCTGCCGGCTTCACTCTCATAATGTAACAGATTGCAATAACAGTAGTTTAAAGGTCCACTGTGTTATATTCTATAGGAGGGACGACCACCTGCTTGTCTCCATGGAGATGTACATTGTTTGCTTGGACTGTTTCACAGTATGACATTAATCTGTCTTGCTTTTTTACAATTATAGGTGCTTTTATGGCTAAAAGAAAAGAAAACCTTGGAAAAAAAAAAAAAAAAAAAAAAAAGTCCGAGTGATGCCACCAGGCCAAGTCACAGCTCAGATCTGTGGAGACGCGGCCCCTCCCACAGCAGCAATGCATTTATTTTTTTTTGTTCAAGAAGATCTTAGCAATAAAATACCAGTAATTGAATAAATATAACAAACTTTAAAGCCATACTGCGGAACATTACAGGCAAATCAATAACTCCATGTGGGCAAGCAGGGCAGAACCTCCACCACAAAGGTTCCATACTGCACCTTTAAGGCATATAGTATAACACAAATCCATAATTCCAATCGTTATAAAACTAAAGACTTGGAACTGTTAACTGTTAAATATTGATAACCCGCCCAGCACACTTTTGAAACCTCCACTAATTCTTATCTAAATTTAGAAAAGTGACTCTCTCTACTTTGGCAGGTGTAGGTGGGGTAATCGCACAAAGAGCCTGCCTCAGCCTCGACTTCATTAAAAAACAAAAGCAGGTAACGGCAGCGCCACGGCAACAGCTTTTAATGTCTGTCTTCTTCTCAATTAAAGCTTTAATGGCTCCAGTGAAACCGCCCCCAGGAAGAGCGCATTAATAACCCTGTCCTTACTCGCAGTTTTAGGACGTGTCAATTATCGCTCCACTGCTCTGAGCTGCTCACGCCTCAGCACTGCTCAGCTATGGGTACATCAAGTCTGTGGGCAAGAGCGGCTAGCAAGAAACAATAAGGACGCCGGTCTCATAGCATAACTGTCTACGATGAGGTTTTTTTTGGGACAAATTGTTGAGTTGTTTTGTCTCATTCTACTCTTCAGACCCTGCTGTCATTGGCTTCGCTTTTGATCAAAGATTTTTAAAGCCGAAAAACACAAACTGACCCATCGTGTTGACTTATTTTACAAGCTTAGGAGAATAAACTAACAAATAGCAATTAAGCTAGGTGGCTAACGTTATGCAAATGAGGCAGGTTTATAACAAAATGTATTAAAAAAAGGTGTTTTCATTAAAACGGTGTGGTTGAACTTGCTACTGTGAACAGGTGATTTTGAAAGTATTTAAATTCAGATGCCCTTCCTTCCTACAACCAGCTATTTATTGCAAGTGGATTAGCAAGGGAAATAGTCTTGTGCCCAAGGACACAACAACAGTATGCTCTCAAGTAAGGACAGAAGTGGCTAGCGGACTGCGAGACTTCCACCCTAAGAGTCACTTAAATAACCAAAACAAAAATACACAAAATCAATAGTAAAAGCACTGTAGAAGGTGCTGACCACTACCAAGGCACTGTTCCTATGTCGCAATGGCAAATACTTGATATACCTCAATCAAATGTACAATTAGATCTGATTATAATTGGTAAAGTTAGTATATTTGGTTAAAAACTCAAAATGTTACAGAATTATTTAAAAACACAAAAAGGCATCTACACAAAACCAAAAAAAAATTTATATATATATATAAAATTTCCTGGCCAAATGTGAATAAACAAAAAAAATAATTACATATTTATCAAATCACTCTTAGTCAACAGCATTTTCACACCTTAATAAAACCTTCTCTGCACCGTATGTGTGTTCAATCTTGAAGACGCAAGCAAGCAAGACTTCACCTTTACAGGAAAAAAAAAAATGGTGGAAAGAAATCTGTATACATGCTTTCTTGGCTCCCCGACTCCCTCAATCCCACTTCGCCTGTGGTAGAGCAAATCAAGTCCATAATTATTCTGCCAATCAATCGGGCGCAGAGCCGTGGCTGTGAGGCAGTAAACGCAGAGGAGAGAAAGCCGTCAACAGAGCAGCAGCTAAACCTCCAGCTCCCCTAAACCCGCTGAACCTTCAAAAGCCAAGAGACGTTCTTCTGTCTGATTAGTGGGGGCCAAACAAAGGGGCTCCTCAGACTGAGAGGTGAGGCAGAGGAATCAGACGCAGTAAAGACAAAAGTAAAGACAAAACAGTTGAATACAGGATTCTTATGGGATATGTTAGATGACAAATGTGGTCTGTTGATGCACAAACTCTTGGGTGATTGTAGGGCTGGGTGATAAAAATCTAATCATGATCTTATCCCTGACAAACTGCTTTTTTTCTAGAAATCATGATAGACAGAACCTTGCAGAGGCTGGACTAAGTGAGTGACAGGTGGATTTGACCAATCACAGAGAAGTGAACTCTTAGGAGAAGCAGCTGACTTTAGGTATCCCTTAATGACACTGTTAAGATACTGACTACATCAGTCGTGATCAAATCAAAATTGCGATCTGGCTCTCATATTGGTGAATAACTATTGATTATGGATATAACTGATTAACAATTAACATTAAAACACCTTGAGAAATGGGGCAAGTTGTGTTAAGGGTAGGGCATCTGATGTAAAACCTATGCCAAGACCATCAATTAAATGGTGATGCAGAAAAACAATACAGTGGAGACGAGCTATAGCTTTGGATCAGCGGCCTTGAGTTTACATGGACAAGGGCCACTGTGGCTCAGGTGGTAATTTGTTCACCTTATAAACAGATGGTTGGGGATTCAGTCCCAGTCAGTCAATGAAGACATGTTAAATGGACTTGAGTGTAAACAAGACGTATTTCTCAAGCTATTGTGTCCACAGCCTTTAGTCTGGCATTTAAAAGCATAGGAACCTTCATTCAAAATCACACTAAAACACTATAGAAATCATTGCTTTGATCAGGAGGCTCTTGCCTGGGAGCTGGCCTTTGTTTTGGGGGAGGCCGGTGCCCTGACATCCAGCGGGCGAACCCAATTACCCCTGTCCTACGGCCGGGGGATACACATTAACACTTCCCCCGGTGCATGGGTCCACGCCAGCCACAGCCTGTGAGAACTGCATCCTAAACAGTCCACTTAGGCAGGACAAGCTAGCTGGTGGCAATCTCCAAGTATGTTTCCTTATTTGCATTTCCTAGATACAAAATTTATATGAATACAAAATACAATATCCAATGAAGCAAGTACAGCCAGGGAAGGTAATCTTGGGAGTTATTTTGCAGGCTGCTCACTACAGTGCACACAGCTAGCTTATAGACAGGAAAGCCACGGTCAACCAGCGTGTACAATTAAGTTCTTACAGAGCTCTGCAGTAAGAATGTACTCAGGGTGAACAAGCATGACTTCAATGCCAATAGAAATACTTTAACTATAGGAACAATATTGTCAGGATCCAACGCGTCTTTGGTTTAATGCTAGCAGGCACCAAACTAGAGCTGGGCGACGTGCCAAAAATCACCCAGCTCTGCGCCAAACCAACTTCAAATTCACAAAAAAGTGAAAGTATCTTGCTAACCAACCAGTCTAAATATTTAAGCATTGTTACAATGTAGTTTTTAATGTGTTTAACTGACACAACTGTGAAAATGATGTAAAGTAAAGTAAAAAGCAAGTAAAATGGCTACACTATATAAACAATCAAAACCCAAATGCTAAAAAGTATCTTGCTACATTCGTTAGCCTATCCTCTCGCGGAAGCCGCTCCTCTCGCGTAACCTCTAAAAATTCTCCTCATCTGCACTGGAGCTGGCGTTATAATTAAAACCATTTTGCGTTTTAATCAATATTCAATCTCTCAGAAATAATTAACAGCATATTAGCGGGTTTACTGCCTGACGGAGCCGGGCGCCTCCACATCATTAAGTTGTTGAAGCGCTGCTCTTTGACTCTTGTGTCCTATTTCACTGCTTTACATACAAGCCCCGTTTAAAATATGGCTACCAAATAACAACAAACACCTCTAGGCTGGTCTACATGTATCTTGACTCCTGCAATTAAAAATGAAGTTTGATCTTAAATAGAAAAAATAAAATATGAGGGTAGTAAAATGCGGTCAATGACATAGCACGATAATATTCATTGCGTTGGGTCAGCCCATCTGCCATAAATATATAACCTTTCTCCTACGCGATAATGGAGGTTGCACAACAGTAGCGAGTAGTGAGCAGAAGTAGAGAGAAGGAGACATGACACTTTTATGCAGAGTTTTAAAATTAGCATAACATCTTCATATGGGAATTCTAAACGGTAACTGACTTCACAAAAATGTATCAACACTGTTACATACTGCACTAGACTACAGTAAAAGGGACTGAAGAACATTTTAGAAGGAGAAAATGCTAAAGGGAAGTGGCACATCTAAAAAAACGAACAATACTTTTGTGTGACAGTTCTACGAGAGGAAGTCTGTTCACCCATTTTGTCTGAAAGTGAAAGCATTAAATCATGTTTTGTCTCAACATTCTAACGTTTATTTTCAAGATAAGTTGAAGAAATGGCGTGCTAAGTATACGGGTTGTTTGTGTTAAAATGTATTTATAATGTATTAATAAAATCACATAGCAAACCTCTGAATTGAATGTTTTATGCAGAATGACATGTTCTCCCCACGTTCAACTCAACGAATCATGTTATTTCAGTCTGATTTATACATTTCTATAACAATGTGTATTTTAGATGTCATTACAAGAGAGGATGTGGTCATTGTCAACAAACATACTTTTATGAATTTTATTTTTATGATCAAACGATAGATACTAAAACAACAGGCATTTCTAAAGTCAGCATTACAGTCGAGTAAAGCGCTCAGATGACAACAGATAAGCAAAACAATAATTTGAAGGTCACATACCTGCAAAAAGAGTCACATTCAAAAAACTGAGTTCCATCAGCTGTTATCTTTCCCAAAATCCTATATCCATCTCCATGGAGACAAGCATGCGGCACCCCCAGGCCAAGTTACAGGTCAGGTCTGTGGAGAAGTGACCCTCCACTGGAAGAATGCATGTTTTTTGAGGTATTTATGAACAATAAAAACACTTTTAATTGAATACATGCAAGAGAAATCGGTTTAATGCCATACTGTGAAACAATCCAATCAAAGCAACAACATCTCCATGGAGACAAGCAGATGGAAGGAACCGCCCCCACAAGAAATGTTACATAACTCACCTTTAAGCGTACTTCAGATTACTCCAACTATAAAATTAGCGTTTTGTCATTATTCTCTTATATCTTAGAGATTAAGAAACTAAAACTAAAAAACATTGGGAGTGAGTTTGCGCGTGAGTGGGAGAGCTACTGGTGCCTGTACCTGTTCGTCTCACCTCGCTCCGTTCCACATAATTTCAATTAATTTGGTTTCCAGGAGACAATGTTGCTATTTATCTGGGTGTGTTTGGGGGGGCAGGTAGCAGTAGCACTCATTGTTGCTTTAAGCTCTACACTCCAAAAAATACCTTGTGGAAAGAAATCGATTCAATGCGGCTATAGAAAGGCACCAAGACTCATCACATAAGAGGATTTACTAAGATAATGAACAGCATGCGATGGAGACTTGGAGATTTGAGCATTTCTGTCACCCTGATCTAAAAATACACCATTAGTAAAACAGTAGTAACTCGTAATAGCCGAAAAGTTCAAGGCGAGTACAAAAACTATGGATAAGGTGACCAGTGTCTTACTTGCTACAAATGGCCAGTTACCAATATAAAACAATATAAAAAACAATGATGTAATGCAATTTTGTGGGAGAAACTATGATACTCTTTCAGTTGCAGCTATGCTAAAACACAGGACATATGGCAACTATTTTTCCTTATTCCTATTGGTCAGCCTCAATGAGTGACAGGTGGGTAAGACCAATCACGGTTAAGTGTGAACGCTCAGAAGAAGCACTCAGTACCTTTAAAGATAAACTAAAATAAAAAGAATCCCCCCCCCCTCCAAAGAGAAATATAACGATAAACGATAATATTGAAACCGCTCTATCCCTCTGACACAGTAACAATAAAGCAGGTTAATCCAAGTAAACCATTTTTTAAAGTAAACCGTATCATTAAAAGGCATGAGCTGCAACAAATAAACTGCAGAATTAAGAATTAACCATAGAAGTTCCATATTCAGATGCATTCTTTTCAGCTCTAATGTTGTCATATCACAACAAAAATAACAAAAATCACCCGATTATTGCAAAGATAAATATTGAGCCCCAAAATATATTGTTCCGTCTTTTCATAAACAGTTGTATTTTACTTCTTATTTTAAACAAAAAACATTGCAATTTCAAACACTTCAGGATTTCATATTTGCATCTCCAACTCTGACAGTCCCAGTGGCCAAACGTTGCTATGCCCTGGAGGAGCCGTTTAACTTACATTTTACTCTTTATGTCATTATCTCATTGACAACATGTGAAGACTTGAACATATCTAAGCCATGATGTGATTTTGTGATTAATGTAATTGGCGGTGATGTAATTTGTTTCTTTTGTGATTACAACATAGTGCTGAGATTAGACAAACAAGAATATCATTGAGGAGTTAAATGCATTTTAGTGTAACGTTCTCATTATTTTAAAAGGTTAGTGTGAGGGGCAAGAAGCTAAATTTGTATCGTATTAAAAAGTTAGTCTATAGCCTTTTCACGGCTACAAAGGCTTCCTATTAGGACTAGAATTCATCTGTAGCCAACAACTATGTCCCAATAGTTAAAAAAAAAGTTTTACATTTTTTTTTCCTACACATTTTTTGAGTCTGTGGTTTTAATGGACACAATACATGCAAGCGTGAAATGGAGGTAAAGAGTGGAGAGAGACATGGGAGAGTTGGGAATAGGTCTTACAACCCCTACATTACCCTGCAGCACTAAATATATATTATTTGTTCAATTTCCTCCCATTTTACAGATGTGGCAGCTGTACAAAGGCCCAGTTTCTTAAAACTATTGGCTTTCTGGTCCATCTTGAACAGCAGCCAGCACACATGACAGCAGTTGTGAACAATCATTGACCTGTTACTGAGAAACAGCCAAGGCCGCCGTGGCCTCAAACGCCCTGAGGATCTCCTCTGACGCTCGGAGCCACGCCCACTTCCACGCCACCAGGAACTCCCTCCTGTTAGACTGTTAGAACACAGAGCGAAACAAGAAGTACAAACTGGACTGTCAGCTTGAGTAAACAGGTGTAGTCTGCGGTAGTAGTAGTTACAGATGGCGGTTTACTAAACAGATACAATACAGATACGCGACTAGATGATGTGTTCGACAGCCAATATTTGCAGATACTGATATTAGTATAGTATATAGTATAAAATCCAAGACCCACAAATTTATGTCCAGTTATAGTAAAGTTCACAAATAAACTTCTACAATAAAATGAGATCTTGCGTAAACATTACTTACTTTTAGCCCATTTCCATTTTTGGTTTGTTCAAATAGACAAACTGGGAATGACATGGACACAGAGAGTGTGGCAGCAGCGAAAAATGGTGCCAAATACTGTCTACATTTTCAATATCAGTCACCTCTCAGATATTGTAATCGATATCACCCATCCCTGGTAAGTAACATGAGTATATAGCATTCAGTGGTGGAACGCAACAAAGTAAAAGTAGTACTGTACTACTTTTACTTCACTACACATGAGATTTTTGAACTGGACTGAAGAGTAAAAGTATTTATTACTGCTTGAGACCTGCTGAAAAGTCTGAGGGTTTATTTTTTAACACGTTCGTTGTTTAAGCAAAAAAATATATATATATGAATAAAAACAGCTAGGAAAAAATGATCTATAAAATCAATACATTTCAAGCCTTATAAAACATCACCTTTTTTACTCTTTAAGTACATTTTTAAAAGGGGTACTTTAATACTTTTACTTAAGTAGATTTTTTCATGTGATACCTTTACTTTTACT
>KN484409.1:39747-50871 GCA_000787095.1 Periophthalmodon schlosseri
TTTTTTTTTTTTTTTTTTTGCTCTAGTATTTGTACTTGAACTTAAGTACCAAAATTGAGTACTTCTTCCACTACTGATAGTATTTTAAAACTGCTATCTGTTTATAATCAGACAGAGGTTATAAAAGTATACAATTTACATGAAAACAATGCAAACCATATATGTCCAAATAGCAATCTATAAATGTCTAATAATCAGAACTGCATAAATAAACTTTAAAATAAGGTTAAAATATCAGTACTAGTATAACAGAAGGCACTACTCGATGAATGCAAGTACAACCGACGTAACAGAGTGCGTTCTAACCATTTCCCTCTTGGGTAACTGATATTTTCAATGGGGAACTCAAACAGACAATGAGGGAAGTTAGAGAGGCTTGGTGACACTCGGTGGAAAAGAATAGTATTGGTCACAAGAATAGCCTTTTCAGAGCACTTCATTGGTACATGTGTAGGTCAGGCCTGGCACAATAGTTGCTGATTGCTTCATTGTTGGGCCTCAAGTGAACAGTAATCATAGACACATTTAGTCCACAGTGGTTTAAACAGCGGTAAATGAGCTATTCACAGAGCAGCAGCCACACTGATCTCAAGTCAATACAACACTGTACTGTCAGCCGGAGAGGGCAGGTCTGTAGACTATAGGGAACAAACAACGTGACCGCGACAGGAGGAAGTCTAAGGTAAAGTAGACGGTAATATTTGGGTTATCTGCAACTAATCAAAGAGTAAATGAGCGGGTTGGACGTCTGAGTTTGGCGTATAACATTTGTAGACTGCTCCAAAAAGTTATCACGCCATGCTATATCGCTATCAAATCAAGAGAACGTTTTTGGTTTTTTTTGCATATCAGCCATCTTAAATCTCCAGCAGAGGTCGATATTTCGTTTTGGTCGACCTGCAGCCTAAATAATACACGTAAAGCTTTATCTGAACACTTCAATGCAGAGACAATTGCACAAAATGTGACTAAACTGAGCTCTTAAAGGTCTGTGGTAAACAAGAGATGTGGGCGAGTTTGAAGTAAATTTAAATAACATAATTTGGGGAAAATAAATCAAATATCAGCCCAAAAATATCAGCAGAGCTTATCGGCCATTGGTTTCTCTGGATTCTAAACAATCGGTATCGTCTTCAGCCATGAAAACAAAAAAAAACCATTGTGAATCTCTGTAGTAGTCGTAGTTATAGACGGCGGTTTACTAAACAGATACTATACAGATATGGGTCTTGCTGCTGTGATTAATAACCAATATTTGCAGATACTGATATTTAGACTATAAAATCCAAAACCCAGAAATGTATGTTCAGTTATTGTAAAGTTCACAAATGAACTTCTACAATAAAATGAAATCTGATGCATGATGATGTAAAAATATCGGCAGATTTTATCAGCCATCAGTTTCTCTGGATTCTAAACAATTCAAACAATAAAAAAAAAAAAAACACACAAAAGAAAAAACATATTGGTCGATCTCTAATTTAGATACAATGTACAATGAAAAACATGTTATGTAAATATGTAAAAAAAATCTCTCCACCCACATAATTGAATTGCATCTCAATTGCATTTGACTCAAGAGTCTGTATAAGTAGCCCATTGATATTAATAAAAATGCTGTGGTCCTTTACAGTTCTCAAACCTCCCTTTACAATTATCATGTGTTGCATTATTCATTCATTTTAACCTTACACCTACTTGTTTTTTGACAAACAGACGTGGCTAACATTGTGCACTTCATCGTCTCCATACACAAACCACTCACTCAGGCAAGGTGGGTGAGGTGTCCTGCATCATCTCCATGGACCATTATGTAAGTAAGTATTTTCCATTTGATTTGCCTGGTTTCATTGTTGATGTTTTGGGGGTTTTTTTTAATATTGCGCAAAAACACTGTATAAATAAACAAAAAAGCAACATCAACAACAAAAAAATAAGCAACAATTTCCTTAGCCAAAGTAGAGTATCGGCGGTGGTACTGAAAAATGTGATAGATCAGATATCGGTTCCATGATATATCGGTTAAGCTGATACCCTGGTTGGGCCTTTAAGTGGATGTAATAAGACTATTTACAGGTTGATTTTAGCCCATAACGTCTCATAATGTTTGAACTTGTTTTCATACAAAGCTGGTCAGTATTCATTTGAAGGGTAAATACCAGTTGCATAACATAATTGGCTCTCTGTGTAATAAGTTAACTGTGTTTTAAAGAAATAAGTGCCAATTTCTGTCCCTACACTGGTATCGGTAAATATCGGGTATCAGCAGTATTGATATTGGTATTGAAGTTGAAAAAGATGGATCGGTGGATCCCTAAGCCAAAGTCTGTGATATTTTGCAATCTACGTTGTGTTGGTAAAGTTTATATTTGATGTTGAACTTCTGAGTTTGCATTCTGAAAGTCTCCAGCCCCTACATCAGAGCTGTACTCTGTCAAGTGTGTCGCAAAGCCCATTTCTCTGCAGTAAAGTTTCCAATAGCTTTGCAAATGTGATTTTATTCACTCATAAAGAATTAGGTCTGCGGTCAATGGAGAGATGCTGCGGCCCTGTCACTGCTCAATAATGTAAAGCACTGAGGAGTCCTGATGAGCTGTGCTGATCGATCAGGGGTTAACAGCCACTTCACATCACAATAGACCTTTACTTTGTCATCACATCTTTAACACCAACTGTAAGAAGATCAAAGCTGGGATTAAACTGGGCTATAACACAAATATATAAATCCACAAGTCTTAGACAATAAGATGAACATGTATTTTTACATAGAAGGTTTTTACTGGTTAAATATTAACAACAGACCAAATTAAAGCTGCTGGGGCACCTGATTTTTAGGCCATTAAAGGCAGGCAGTTTGTTATCCAGACTCCAACTTGTTCCTATAGCTCTCACCAAACGTTTTGCTAATGCTCAACCAAGTGCAAGAATTTTTAGGAAGGCACACATCTTTAGAACAGCTTTTTCAGTGCAGACAGCATGACACGGTCTGATTTTGACACAAAGTGCTGTTTTTACAATAACCTCTATAAGGACAAAAATGAAATGTACTCCCATTTTAAAAGCAAAGGAGTATAAAGGAGTAAGCTGAAAATGGTACACAGCATTTTGAGCTTTCAGCAAAATAAATCACATCTTCCAGCTAAAGTTGTCCTGAACAAACCTAGCTCAAGAGCTAAAGATGGGTCCCTAGGTACTCCTGGAAGGTTGCCCCAGCTGCACTGAAGGATGGGTCAAATGCAGATGACAAATTACCCTATGGGGACAGTACAGTTTAGCTTAACCTTTAAAAGACTAATTTTAACTGCCATCTATAACCATAGACTGTATAAAGAAGTGGACTAAGGGAGTGTGACGTCACCCATAGCGTTTGGCTCCAGTCAAATGAAGCTCATCGAGGCTAGAGCAGTTATAGGGGTCAGTTTGGAGCAGAGTTCCATATTTGGAATTTCAACCGCAACTATCATAGTAACCAAAGAGCCAATATGGAGCAAAGCTGTTGAAGGTAACGCCCTTCCTTAGCAACACTGTCAAATCTGCTAGCGGGAGCGACCTTGAGGAAAGAAGGCGCCTGATTTATCTGTTATTGTCCATATCTTGATTTACGGACACAAAAGCAAAATAAGAATACCAGATACGCAGATGTGAAACAGCACAATTTTGCCTTGTTCTTGATAATGAGGCAAGTTAAATGGTACTTCCAGTCTGTACTTATCATGCTAAAGAACAACTTGATAGAGAAGACTTGCATCTCTTATACTTGTGACACAGCCCTCTTCCTCTAAAGCTGGTAAAGTCTTGCACACTGCTCTATCTGCCGCAGCGTCTCACCTTTTCCACTTTAAATTCCTGGTTTCCTCCCCCTCCCTCCTTCCCCTTCCTCTTGTCTACCGCCCTCCCTCCCTTACCCCCATCTCCAGCACACACAGTCATTACAGTGGATTTGCATGCCTGTGTAGGAGCGCAGAGAGCAGATGAAACGTCCAGACACAAGCCTCGCAAACAAGCAGAGAACTACCAACCACAAAAGAGCCTCCCCTGGAAGAGAATGCATGCTGTATCTATTTAAATATACATCTATACGAGGAGGCGAATAAATACGAATAAAAGTCAGCCTCCTCCTAGTATAGCGCTTCCCCGTATACCTGCTCCAATCAGCGCTCCTCCACTGTGTCATTCATCTCCATTTTCTGTGACACCCGTCGAGCCGAGACGGGCGAGCATTTTTCAAATTAATGTCATTGTCAATCTATGTTAGCTCATCAGTTTCTCATCATTGCAAATAATAATGCACCATAATAAGGCTAAATGTTGGATTCTGTTGGTATGTGGATTTAATATGAATAGTTTGAGAAATTGTGATGGGTTGGAATTTTAAACCCAGCTGATTGCTGACATGATAATTGTCATTAAAGTGCATTAAACTCATAAAGTCTATAATGTGTCTCACTTTATGCAGGTCAAGGATTTAAATGAAAATGCTTTTGTAAATATTTTACATTTGTTATACTAATCACTGTAACAAATAAAGGCTTCCCCTTGCTCAGATGGTGTAATGGGTGACACAATGCACTTGCATACTGAAAAACCATGCTTCTGACTGCTGCAGGTTTTTTACCCAGCATGCTGTGTTCTTTCTGTATTACTTTAACTGATGGGTGAGCAGAAAAACCAACACAAACACAAACCAACACCTCCAAAACTCCAACATTTTCTGTATAAGCCATAGTGCCTTTGAATCGGGAAATTTTAATTGTTTTAATTTTAATTTGCCGGGGCTTCAGACACTGCATTGTATCTAGAAAGATTTTTTGTCAAGGTCAAACACTTTATTTGCTACAGACATAATCTGAATAAGTCTGCTCAGCCTTTCTGTGATGCCAATTATTAACCTCTCAAAATACAGTGTTTGTATTAGAATGCAATTGTTGTAGTTAATTATTTAGCAAAAGTTAAGTTGGAAGCCAGTCTCCTTCACCTCCCAAAAACACCCACACAAAAAATCACTTCAATTTCCAGAACAGGTCAAGTCTCATCTGACCTTGGATTTATTGGTCGAGAATCACAGTAACTCCACTCTCCGCCTGACTCATATCACTTCAATTGGACTTGCACCAATCGTAACTGCAGCGGAGAAAGAACAGGAGGAACGGCCAGACCACAGAGATGACGGCCGCCATGTTTGTTACTGGACTGGCAATGGGTCGAGGTGCTTTGTCCAGATGAGTCAGAGTGAAAGTGGTGCGTCATGTGTCCTACAACGTGAGTCACTGCCAACGAGAAGCACCAGATACAGTGGACTGTCCAAGTGTCCTGTGTCCACTCATAAACTCTGAGCCTGCAAATCGGTGAAGCTCAAAGGTAGAGGCAAGATATACAGCATAAGGTTGGTCCAACATCGATTATTGCAGATACGTGTCTAGCTGCTGAAACGGACAACTGATATTTCAATAAAGATTTAAAACCCCACAAACTGAAGTAAAATTGTAGTAAAGCTCATGAATTAACTTTTCACTTTTGTTAAAACAATGAGAAAATACATAGGCCTACAGAACAGCGACAACAATATTGTACATGCAAAAGTACAAAATTGAGTATAAGAAGGTGATGACAAAAAAAACCCCAAAAACATTCTAAATCGTACCGCAAGAAAGAATCTGCCACTTACACGATTTCTGTTACAATATACAAATTAGAATTTTAAAAAATGCATGCAAATTTTAGATCATTACAATCAGATCATTGGGGAAAAATTTAAAAACATAAAAGGGAAGCAGAATGATGCACTGTCCTATGGCCCTTTGTCGCATGATGTGCGTATTCATTATAGACAATGACTCCAGACAAATTGTTGAAATCCAAGGTCAAAGTTTACCACTGATTCTGAGTGTGTGTAGTCAGTATTTGAGTTAAGAAATACTGGGAAAGTCCTGCTTTGTCTAATAGTCAGCGGTGAGTCATATCAAGGCTCATCGACAAAAATAAGACCATTTAAAAGCAGAACTTGGCCAATACTGGTTTGAAAGTTTGGGCAATTTTTCTGTTTTGGGAAAAGTGACCTATTGGAGAAATTTAAAAAAAAGAAAATGGATCCTACGTCTTAAAGTGAGATTACACATTGTTACTGGTAGACCTGTCATGATAATTACTATATCGACTTATGGTTCAGTATATGATAAGAGGAACAAGCATTTTTAGGGTGAATATTCATTGTGGGAACATGTTATTTTTCTGTACTATAAGATTTGAGCTGGAGAAGGCAGAATTATGAACTTCTATGGCTCATTATAGACACAAACTAACCACTTAAGTGTTGCATTCTGTCATTTAATAGTGTGCATTTAGAATACTTTTTTGGGGGTAATTCTGCTTTGTGGTTTGGTTTCATTATCATTTATCTTCTATATTTACTTCAGTGAGATATCGCACTTCGAAATGTGTCATCGTGACAGGCCTAGTTACTTGTACTGCATTCTACATTTTTAGAATTAGACAAACTTTATTCATGAGGGAAACTACCTGGACACAACAGCTATAAAAATACAAAAATAAACTGCATTAAATTAAAAAGTAATATGAATAACACAAATGGCAAAACTTTGTAGAAAAAATTAGGTATAATATAAATAATCTGGAAACAAACTTAAAAACAGGTGCAGGTGTGAGTAAAAATGTTTTAAATGGTCTTATGTACTTACTTGTTGTGTTTGTTTTTTGTTTGTTTTTTTCTGTATTTCGAACAGGGCATCCACAAAAAAAAGAGTTGAACTGCTCTCATTGGGTCTCCCTGTGTCAAAGATAAATAACTAAATAATCAAGTGTATTTGCGAATACGCTCACAACTGTGCTAAAAGTGGCCCTTACCATAAACTAAACTGCCACTGTCTTTCCTGTTGAAATGAGGTCATTTAGAAAAGCTCAGATAAATATAACCCACGGTTTTGCTAGAGTTGCATTGTTCCAGACTGAAGGTGCTGCGTTCGTTACATTTATCATTTTCTGATTAATGTACAACTAAAATGACACACCAAGGAAGCATAAGCATCAATATACCTGAAACTAGAAAACGCCCAAATAAACAAAATAAAAACACACCACGATATCCAAGGTTGAAAGGTTGAAAACTTAACACAAGAATCACATGCATTTAAAAGGGACTATATTACGCAAAAGTGCTGGAGTTGTGTTTTGTTTCATTCACACATGTTTGAAGATATAGACAGACAAGACAGACTAATAATAAAGGATTACTCAACACTCAAAATGCTCTGTTCCACCTTATGATGTCATGAAGCAGTAGTTTTAAAGTTAACAGCTACACTCAAAAATCTCTGTTCCACCTTATGATGTCATGAAGCAGTAGTTTTAAAGTTAACAGCTACATTTTACTTTCAGTACTTTAATTTCAGTAGAGATGGGTAATTCCACATCTGAAATTATCCAAATGATTCTAGGTGTTTGGAGTTTAAAAGCATCACGAGGCGGAGCAGAGTGTTTTCTGTTTGAGGGAAGAAGTCAGACTAAATACGGGGGGTTTGTGTGTTAAACATGTGTGAATGAAACAAAACACAACTCCCGGTATGTTTGTGATGAGGAAAGAACATTATAACATAGATCAGAGAACAGAGTAATATGGGACCTTTAAGAACACCACTGCAGTCGTCTAAACTACAGGGTTAGTAGGTTTTATAGCCCCAAGAGACAGAAAATTATGTAGTTTACAGAGGGAAATGTAAGTGAATAATTGTAACCTTTTTGATTTGCTTGTTGATTATTCCATTTCTATTCATTTTAGATTCGTTTTGCAGATGCTGCTATATGAATAATGATTTGATGTCATTTAAAAAGCGAGCACATCTAGACTGAACAAACCATCACAAATTGGCGGAGCGGTCGTTGAGTCTTGAATTTTGGATGAAAATGACGCAATATTAAATTGTTTGGATTTTTGGTGGAACACAAAGAGGCTCTGATTGTCAATGTGAGAGTTCACTGTGTAATCGTCTGCCCTCGCTGACCCCATTTACATGTTCAGAGCTGAGGAGAGACTTCAGCTACAGAGACAGATTATCAGATTATGGTCTTATACACTTTTTGGGCTCTGACTTAATACTCTCCAGAAAGCTGAAGCTGCCAATCTGTTGATATGACAAAATACTACTACTATTACTACTATGTTACGAAATTTCAAGTGGGATGCAAAGAAAATGTAAAACGCTTTTAACAGTTCTTACAGTTACAGTCATTAATATTCACTATAGCTTTACATCAACTTGCTTCTTTCTGCAGAAATATTATTGCTTTGAAATTACAGCGAGGCATCAAAGTTATCCAACTCCATAGAGACAAGTATGTGACATCGCCAGGCCAAGTTACAGGTCAGATCTGAGAAGTGGCGATTAGGGATGGGACAATAAACAATATTGTTTATTATGATAAAAAGGGTCGACAATAATCGTTCGTGGGCCATTTATAATCGTGATACTCAGCAACAAAGATAATCACCATTGTATCACCAGAATGTGCAAAAAAAAAACAAAAAACCTACTTATCCACAAAGGAGTCAACAGGATGGACAAAGAGGTCTGTTGTCCCGGGGTTTAGGGGCCCAGAATTAGACTCTCTCCCTATTAATTTGTATTAGATGGGGGCCCATGTGAGGATTCTTGCCCCTGGCCCCCAAATTTCCGTTGACGGCCCTGTTCATCCAGAATATTCTCCGTTAGCTCGTAGTTGTTTTCATTGATAACAAAGTACAATACTATAACAGTTCTTTAAACATGCAACTTATTCATAAGATTAAAATTACAATTAGCAACTTTAATAATTATCGTGATGTAATTGTTAATAGCAATTATTTTGGCCATGACAATCGTAGCATGAAATTTACGCTCACTGCAAGAATACGTGTCTTTTTTTAAGCAACAAAAACACCTGGAATGAAATCAATGCAAGAACATTGTTTACTATAATGGCTTACTGTGGAACATTCCAGTTAAAGCAATAACACCATGGAGACACCCGGGCCTTCTGTTAGAAACTATAGTTAGTAGGATTACTGGGAATATGATTCATTATGAAGCAATACTTGATAAAAGGTGTATTGCGAAACACTACACACTGTGAATCATGGTGGATTAATTTTCTACATCTCTAGTTAAAATATTAGAGCATTAGTTAATGTCTCTGTTCTATGTAAACACCCTGAATGTTCACTGGCAACAAACACTCCAAGGAAGTTTCCAATTTTTAAAAGAAAAACACATTAAACTGCTCTCAACTGTACAGGGAGTAATGTAGGTGTGCCATTAGTATAAAAAATAAAAATAAGTATTGATTTTTTTTTTTTTTGTGAAAGCCAAACAGATAAAACAAAATGAAGAAATTGAATGGCATCGCAGTGGTCGGCGTAAACCACCAATGGGCCCTTTTTAAATGTGACAAGATTCTTTCAAGAGGAGACAAGATAAAAAGCTGGAATAGGCAATCATTTCTGACGACTAAATGAGGATTATCAGGCATAAACCCAAGCAGCAATCAGCGTTACCAAAGGCTGCATAATTTGTTATTCTCCAATTAAGACCATCTTTGTCAGAGCGTCAGTTAGGACCTTCTTTAACTGGACTTTGCAAAAAGACAGTATCAGTAGGAGCTGTGGGCGCATGCAGAGAAGATGTATCGTCTCCAAAGGTTTTACCTCACCCCCCACAAGGAGAGAGTGAACAGCCAGCTTTTAAATCATAACCAAAAGAAAAACTACAATTTACTGCTAGGTTAAACTAAGGATTTAATCTTGGATCGTGAAATTGCACCGCATCTCTGTGTTGGTTAAAAGGAAGCGCTATTGGAATACAATTTTCGGCAGTTACTTCATAAACCATATATGCTTTTCTAAGTTCAATGTGAAATCGCTAAGATAACAACTTCACAAATAAGAGACCAATGTTATCAAATGAATCAAATTTTTAGTCAATGTATGGGCCAGTTCTAAATAGGTCGACAATGGCTCATATGTAGTGGTTGTCATAACCACTGAGACCAGTACAGTGCTCTTGGGCAAGACACTTCTCCCATTTTGTCCAATGATTGTGGCTCATGTTAGTGATTGGTGGAGGGTCATAGCAGCTTAGTTCCCACATTTCTATCAGTTGCATTCATAGACTGTATCCGTAAATGGACATAGCTAACCTGCTAGCCACAGCGTTCCAAATAGGAAGTGAGCATGGGCACGCTTCTGGCTCCATCGACTCTGACTCCAATTCACTTTACATTGAAAAACTGTCGCCTCTCTCTCCTTAACTGCTGCTGTTAGGCTCGTCAATTTGTTCTTAAAATGTTCATATTAATCCACACTACACAATCCTGGTGTTTTTATTTGATTATTTTGTCCGTGAATCAAGCTCTAAACATTACTAACAAACCAATGAGGCACCTTCTTTCTATGGAACTCTGCTCCAAATCTGCCCCTATAACTGCTCACCTCTACGAGCTAAATTGACTGGACCGAACGCTATGGGTGACGTCACACTCCCTTAGTCCACTTCTTTATACGGTCTATGGTTGCATCACTAGAATTAACTGAGCTTTGGCGGTACACCCAGACTTCACTTCGCCAACCAAAAAAAGTTGTGACGTGCAAGGCAAACATCCAAAAATTTCAGCATGTGAATACTAGCAAGCTTCTTTTGCGGTTTGAAAATTGGGTATAGAAGCTTTAAGGATACACTTCTAGTTTGATACACAAATCTGTGATTAAATATTTTTTCTCAAACGCAATGAAAAAAAAAAACAAAAAACTTAGTAGCAGTACTAGTTTCCCCCTTTGTTGGAATGTGTCCATGTATCAGTACAGTGCACATTAAGTCATTAGAGTCGGTGCCGTACCCCCCGCTGGTCCAGCCCCGACCCCCTGGTACTAAGCCTTTTCACACTTGCCTTGTGAATCTTAATAAGAGGAGGGAGTTTGATGGTGGAAGTCGAGGAAGTTGGATAAACGAGTGACACGCACCCCGAGGCGAGCAGCCGGGGGGGTCTCTGTGAGGTCTGGGCCAATCGTGTCAAGACGGAGGCGGCAGACTAAAACAAAACTGACATATCAAAGCTTCACAGTCTTGTAGGTCTTGTAGG
>KN484409.1:57212-80380 GCA_000787095.1 Periophthalmodon schlosseri
GTTGATCGCAAAAACAGTGTCCAGATGACCGCCGCGGAAACCTTCTCTACACTGAACCACTCCTGGATGAATGAGGGATTACACCATCTAAAACATAAGAGAAATATTAAGCCCTCTATCAAATATTAGATTAGATTTATACACTGCCTGGCCAAAAAAAAAAAGTCGCCACCTGGATTTAACTAAGCAAATAGGTACGAGCCTCCTATTGGATAATTACTCTAGGTTCAGCAACAGTATGTGCTCAAAGAATGAGGTCAGCTGACTACCTGGATATACTGAATGACCAGGTTATTCCATCAATGGATTTTTTATTCCCTGAAGGCACGGGCATATTCCAAGATGACAATGCTAGGATTCATCGGGCTCAAATTGTGAAAGAGTGGTTCAGGGAGCATGAGACATCATTTTCACACATGGATTGGCCACCACAGAGTCCAGACCTTAACCCCATTGAGAATCTTTGGGATGTGCTGGAGAAGGCTTTGCACAGCAGTCAGACTCTACCATCATCAATGCAAGATCTCGGTGAAAAATTAATGCAACACTGGATAGAAATAAATCGTGACATTGCAGAAGCTTATTGAAACAATGCCACAGCGAATGCCGTAATCAAAGCTAAAGGCGTCCAACGAAATATTAGAGTGTGTGACCTTTTTTTTGTGGCGACTTTTTTTTTGGCCAGGCAGTGTATATTGCCATTGTCAGGTAAAAAAACAACAAAATACAGTTTAGCAACTCCCAGATCAAGCAGCAATATTGGTACATTTTGTCATTTTGGAAATCATGTGCAAAAATACAATATCAGTTACATCTATCTACAGTTACATCTGTCTATAACAGGCTTGAAAAACTGATTAAAAAATATAAAAATTGTAGTGTACTTATCAAGCACCATTTCCATGAGTAATATCACTACTGTTGTCATATTGAGGTCGGATTTGTCTTCGTCAGTGTCTTGGCATTTTTGATGTTGGGGAGCTGTAAAGAAGTGTGCGTTGACAAAAAATGTAAAGTGGTAAAAAAAATAGCCGCCGTAGGTTGGCAATAAAAGAGCGTGATTTGCAAACCAATAAACTTCACTCATTTGCATAAAGGTTTGCAACTTGTAGACCAAGTTGTTAGTCTGACTTGGCTTGGACAAATGCTTCTAGTGCATCTAGTAGTAACAAATGAGACATTAACATAGAAGCAAAAAATATCGTGTCATTGCCACACCTAAAATCCATTGTTTGTTTTGGTGTGAAACATGACGGTTACAACAGCCTTGGAGCAGGCCATTAATACCGGAACAACTTTTCTACTTATTGAGTCGAGCTTTACCAAGGGCTATCAAAAACGCTAACCAGATAGTAATCAATACTAAAACTAGTATCAAAAATCTACATATTTAAAGTATTGATAATGAAAAGTAGGTCACATACACAACCCATACAGAACACATACTAACCCTAACCTTGAATTGTTCCATTGCGTTCGATTGTTGAAAAATATTGTTGTTTTATTATCCCAGTGATATCAGAACCTTGGTTTAGTATCAAAAGCAGAATTTGTATATTGACAAAATGCATCAAATGTCTTTCCTCAAGCATGGATCCAGGAAAACAGTTAAAATGGTCAAAGAATGCAATATCATTACTTCCAATGCAGCTATACAAACAGTAGCTCTCATTAGCACAAGTGAAATCGCGCACCATATTTTGACTTTATTTCTATGGCTGCTCCTCACTAAGCAACACATTAAGTGCTTAAAGTAGAGTCTCTCGTTACAATTTACTACAGCAAAGTTATGGTTTGAAAACACCACATATATCACATGCAACCGCACTATTATTTTTTTCACAAATGAAAATATTCAGGCGTGCGATCAAGTCAACTTTCAACAGGCTGTGCTGACGATTTATTGGCCTTTATGCTACCGCAAGAGGATGGTATGAGTCAGAGGAACTACCCCCCGCCTTGCACTATTTTTCCCCTTCACTTTCTGAACTCTGGTGTTTTAGGTACACAGCAGTTTTCCTGTAGAGGCAGAGAAGGACCTATATTAGTCAGACTGAGAGTAGAAGTGGAGAGATGGATACTAAATGTGGGTACTATTGTGGGCATTTTGTGTAGATTAAAAAGTATTTCAAGGCATTGTACCATCTTGAAAATGTGTTAAACAGTTTTCAGCGGTCCAGATTTATTCCTCATCTTCTTAAGTCACTCCTAGCATCCCAATTATTCAACATAATGCGTGTATAAGCGCTGTGGAGTGTTACTTCCTGGTTTGCGGGCAATAAAAATGTTTTATAATTAAAATGCAGACAGCACGCAGCGGTCTCATTTTGACCCTATAAGAACTGCTTTTACAATATATGTGTATTGGGGCAAAACAAATTCTGATTTTGTTGATTAAAAATGAAAGAGCAGAAAATGATGTGTAAAATACGAAAAAGGGTATACTACAGTTCGTTCACTTTTGCGCCATACTTGAACTTCAACCAAGCGATAAAGCTGTCTGAATAATATTAAAAATTGCCCACCACTTAATGCAAGCAATAAAAAGATGAGGACTTTAGTAGCACATATATGAGATATATGAGAGTAAAGATCCATAATAGAAGGCAACAAACCAAATGGATTAAAAGTCGTATGTCTTTTCTAACCCATGTCCAGATGAGTCAAGAGGGGTCAATGTTAAACACAAGTGTACAGGCAGGTTCAACACAGTCGATGTATAGTATGAAGTATAGGGCTGAGCGAAAGAAGCCGCTGAATAAATAAGAAATGAAAAGCTAAATTCGCAAGAGAGAAAGAGAGATAGAGGGCGAGAGACAGAGGGGAAAAGAAGGAGAGAGAGGGACATATAGAGCGATGACGGCGTGGTGTTATGGAAGTTGATCTGAAAACCAAACCATGGCTGTTGCTTTCCCACATCCAGTCGTATGTAGCGAGCGTCTCTTTAAAAATTTATTCATTTACAGCAAAAAATAGATTAAAGCGCCCAGCTGAGCGAAAACTCGAAATTTTAGCTCCAGAATAACATTAATGATAAAACATCTCCTTCAGGCTCCAGGGGATTCGCCTGGGGAAATGCTTCCTTTTTCACCTTAAACCACCTTGACGGCTGCGTAAGAGAATGAGGTCGTAATTGTCTTTTTTAATTATGGTTTGATAAAGGGGCCTGACAGAAAAAGCAAAAAAGTACTTGGTGAGTGAAGACAAAATAAGGACTTCATTTACTAATAAACCTGTTTAAAATAAGCCATTTTGGTCATATCACGATTCACTGCTTTTGTTTCACAGTGAAGCGTGAACTTTGTGATATGAATTTTTTGACATAAAGCTCACCCCACATGAACAACAGTGACCAAGAACTTACGAAGCAGTTTTGCCTGAAGAAATGTATTTTCCCACCTTAAACCACATCGAGAACAGCATTCTTTTAAAAGGTGCACTACGCAACTTTGGGGTCCGTCATATATTGTAATGTTCTACAGTATGTCGTTAAACTTACCCGTCTTGCGTTTATTTTATTACAGGTGTTTTTATTGCTCAAAAATACCTTGAAAAACATACAGCCTTACTTTGAGCGGAGTGTCCTCTCCAAAGATCTGACCTGTAACTTGGCCTGGTTCTCTCCTCCTGCTCGTCTCCATGAAGATCGATACACAATGCTACTGTGTGGAACATTCTAGGCAAAGAAATAACATCTCCACAGCCAAGCAGGTGGCATATCCTCCACCAGAAAAGTTACACAGTTCATCTTTAAAGACGGTCTACATCTCCAGAAGCTCAAATTGCTCTGTTCCACCTTGGGATGTCATGAAGCAGTAGTTTTCAAATTAACAGGTACGTTTTACCTTTAGTTTGGTAGAGATTGGCAATTCCAGGGCTGAAATGATCCAAATTACTCTAGTGAAGGTGTATGGAGTTGGAGCACTTCCTGTATTACCACATGACATCACAAGGTGTAAAAGAGTGTTTTCAGTATGAGAGAAGAACATTGCCTAAATATGTAGGATTTGTGTGGTAAATGAAACAAGGCACAACTCAAGGTATGTTTGTGATGAGGAAACAACATTAGAACATAGATCAGAAAATAGCATAATATGTCCCTATTCATAAATTAATTTCTAATTGTCATTTTTAATTATTTTCTGAAAATGGTGGTTCGGTCTGAGAGAAAAAAAAAAAAACTAATTAAAATCCATCCAAGGATCTGTCAGTCCCATGATGGCGCACCAATGTCATCCTATTCACTGTTTGATATGGAAGACACCGTGAATCAATGACAGCAGACACCCAATAAGGCCTGGAAGTGCGCTTACAGTAATTGCTCCGGCCGGTGCTAAATGAGGTTCACTTAAGTGCAATTATCCCCTTCTGATCGGGCACATAAAGAGGCCTTAACAGGGCGGAGGGGGCTAGCACAATGTGACGCCAAACACAGCTCAAATTGGAATCAGGAAGGCATTTCCAGACAATGAATGGGTCCGTAAGGTTCATCTGCATTCATTGAGATGCGCAGATAGAAAAAGACCGAGGTTGAGGTTTGACGTACTACATAGGTTTTCTGTGGAGCAGGACTGAGGGAGCAAAGGAGGAACAGAGGAAAGATGGAGAGAAGACCTGGTTTAGTCCAATTTTAGGCCCATTCAGATCAGGTTTATTACATATTTGAAGATTAACTGCACAGCCCTTCTGTAAGTTTATCACATTTTAATCAAGATCAGGTTACAATGATTAAAAGTGTGTCTTGTTTATGTTCAGGAAATTCATATTGAAAGCTGTTTTATATATTTTTTTTTAATAAATATTGAAAAATGTGATTGTTCAGTATGAGACAAAAAAAATATTATGATTCAATTTTTGTTTCGTCGCGACACACTTGAGTTGACAATGTCATTTCAAGGAGATTACAATGTCATTTCTTTGTCTTTGTGGTTTAGACTTGTACAGATGTAAGCTCATTCAGTCCATTCAAGGTTATTTGAAAAAGGTGGTACAGCATCTGAAGTAGTAATAGCGCAAAAATGTTTATAGTTGTAGAAACTAATCGTGTTCAGTCTGTGCATTCAACTGTTTACGTGCGTTTTTAGCAAAGTCAGTAACATATAAAAAAAACTAACGTATTGAAAAAAATAAAGCCAAAGACCAAATAAAGTACTGAGTTTGCATGGGCAGGACTGGAATAGCACTCAACCTGCTAATGATGATCCAAAATGATGTACATTCATTCTTTCGATAATTATTTATTCAACAATAGTAATTACCTACACACACACCTTAGTGCTTCACATGCCTTACAAGCAGATGATCTCAGGCTAGACTGCCAGGAACAAACTTCAGCCAATTAAAATACTTTTCTCTTTCTCTTTTCTTCTGTGATTTTAAAAGATGGCAATATTCACGACGATACCAAACCTTATCCAAATACAGTAAGAAAACCTCTCATTAGTTCACTCTGCGAACAAAACATGATTAAGGGGACTGCACTTGATTTTTATCATGTAATAAAATAAAATGTATGTTTAAAATAAGACCGCTGACTGTGCTGTCTGCATCTGATTATAAACCATTTTAGTGTGTTGTTAGCATGCTAGTTGTTGTTAGCATTACTGTGACAGCAAAACACCGCTCTGGCCTCAAAGTTGAACGCTCACTGAAGTAAACAATTAGGATGCTAGGGAGGTTTTTGGACAGTGAGGAATAATTTTGGACCACTACAAACAGTAAAAAAAATTAACTAGTTCTGTTTTTCATGTTTTAAGACCGGTACAGCGCAGAGAAAAAAGCACTTTAACAAGGACATATTGTACATCTTCAAAAACTGACAGGATTACCATAACAAACTAAAATCACAGGTCAACATTTTTATGCTCACTAATTCAATCCACCTGCTATCCCTTCACAACAATGACTTCCTGCCCTTAGGCTAAAATCTGGTTGCCCTGTTACCTGTTGGGCCTTATCCAACTACACAGTATAATGACGAGGGGGGATGAGGGGATAAAGGGGTTTTTCGACGTACATTCATGTTGCCACAGGCCCAACGACCACAGGCGTCCAATAACTGCATCTCCACGACGACCATTTGAATAATCACTTCAAGAAAGGGACAAATTAAAGAGGCTCTAGGAGAGACTGGACTCGCCGCAGGGCCACGCGCTGAATACAAAATGAGTCCAGGTATTAAAGATTTGTACAAAATTCATTCTTGACCCTCGGCCAGTGCCCAGTTGATAATACGATGATTACAACAGAATTATCATTTGTCATTTGCTGACATGGTAATGACAGTTAGACAAAGTATAATGCTGGAAACTGGTCATTTTAAAAGATTGAAATATGAATCACAAGAATCACATATAGAACAGGTTTGTACTGATCTAAACTACAGTGTTAGTAGTTTTTATGCAGATTAAGACAAGATATTTGGTTGTTTGTGGAGGAAATTGTGGTCAATTTCAAAACTCAAAATCAACTTCAAAATTGCAGCCTTTGTGGTTTGTTAATGTATTTAAATTGTGATTTTGATTGTGATTAATCCTGCGGTTAATTAAGCCCTATTGTGCAGTATACGTAGAATTTGGGGTACCTTATTTACAAGTGTATAACATTCAAAAGACAAAAATAATAATCTAAATTTATAATCAAATTCATAATCAAATGTAACTTTTAAAAGATAAATCACAATATAATTTATACGCATTTTGGAATTAATGTTGCACTGACAATGTTTCCAGGCTATTATTTCTAAAATAAAAAGCATGTTTTTTCATTATGGTTGCATTTATTGCACTGAAAAACATAGAAAAAACATACATCCTTCCTGTGAGTGGGCTTGCATCTCCACAAACCTGACTATTAATTGGCCTGGGGGAGGGCCTTACCCTGATCGTTTCTATGGAAATGTCATTTCCTTTGGCTATAATATTTCACAGAATGGCTTAAGACCTACCTATGTCCACGGAGAATGTTCTGAAGTATGGTTTTAACTTTCCATTTCCATGGAATAGTATTTGACTTTCCACGACCAGAAAGTTACATACTGGTGCTTTAAACTAGACTTGTTTACTGCAGTAACCTACAGCTATTTTTATATCAATAATTTATAATGCAAGTTTTCAAAGTACAAACTGTACAACATACATCTTGTACAAACATAACTTTTCTTGCACCTGCCTGTTTACTTAGAGAGAGGGGTTAAACCAAGCTGTTCGGGCCCTAGTTGAGCTGTTGTACCACTTATTGTAAACAGTGCGTTACAGATAACAAAGTGAGGCATTTTCTTCACAGTACAATACGTTATTTGCCACTAGATGTTCACACACACTCAGCACATGGAGACCTTGGAAGAGAAGGTGTCATGCTTTGAAATCATTAAGCAATAGACTTCACAAAGAGCACTGCAGGCTAAAAACCACCATTAAAGACTTCTGTATCACATCCTCCCATTCACACTTTGTAAATGCTTTGTGTGAGAATAAGCAGATGTGTAATCTTCGCTCCCGTTCAGTTCATTCACCACCCTGTTTAACAAAAGAGAGGCACTAAGTAACTGCTCAGTGAAAAAGCAGGTTTTTAAATAACAACAAAAAACAAAATTATACAAATGCCAACAAGGAGGAAAAATCAAAACAAGAATCATGAATAGAGTAAAGACATCTGCTAAGGCACTGATCCGGTCTTGCAATGTTAACGAAATGGTGCACACAGATTTTTGACTCAAATGCTAATAATAAAGTAAAGGTGTTAATGCTTTCTAGCCTTCACAAAGGCTTACCTCAAAATGTTGCATAATAATCCGATAATAATCAATACTAAAATTAATATCAAAACTAGATACCGGTACTCATTTGAGCAGGTATCAATACTAAAAAAGTCACATTCACAGGACAGAAATGACCCTTTCCTGAATAGCTTTAGAATGATTTTGTTCTGATATAACTGAAGTATAAGACCACATAGACTAGTATACACCCATGGACCAACAAGACCACATGGTAACACAAAAGAAACCACTATGATTTTAAAATTATCATTGTGGTATCGGTATTGAGTATAAAGTCTATTCCTTAGTATCAACATCAAATTTGAAATTTTAGTATCATGAGAACACTACTTGAATTTTACACAACTGTTCTTTTTTTTATTAAAAATTAATTAGATCTTTGAAAATCTATCCAAACCACAATTTGCGTAGTTCTTTTTCTGGTTTAGGCTGAACTAAAATGAGTCATCGCATCACATTTTAAACTTAGACTTGAATTTGCCACTTTAATACAACTTCTGCATGTCCCTTGTCTACAAACAGGAACAGATTATGCCCTGGTTGAGATTTGTGCATGCAATCTGTGGTACCTCAGCTGCAGTGCACACAAGGCCAATTCCTCAACAGCTAAAAGTTACTTCCACTGTAAAATACACAACCACACTTTACACATGACACTGTTGATGTTGTTCACTATTCAACTGTATACAATTTGATACAATAAAATCAATAATTAGCATTTGTCAGGACCAAAAATCGTGTTGTGGGGAGATTAAAAGTCAATATTGTTCTCAAATAACATTACTTGAATTATCAAAGAACCACATTTTGGGAAATCTGTTGTAAAGATATACATCAGATGCAAATTGTACAAATTATTTTTTGAAACAAACTGAAAGTCATTTTTATTTATTTTTTCCATGTTTACCTTTGCTGTATCATTGTGCATTCCAGTCGTAAATATTCCGTAAATTGAGTAACTCTACAAATAGATATTGGTCAGGAGTATCTTTAGCCCGCTATGTTGCAGCAAATAGCCTCATCCCGACAGCTCAGTGAATGCCAGCTATTTAAAGGATGGGTGATTAAAGACCAAACCAGGTCGACCTTTTGATTGCGGGTGCTGACTAAAGCTATGGGCATGTTGTGAGTTGGAGCGTGGTTTAGTGTTGTTCTGGGGGGAAATCTACTCAAAAGTGCCATTATATTGAAACCATGCGTTAAGTTGGCACGTCAAATTAGGACTGTAACATGTGTAATGAGCAACGTCCGCAAAATGCCACAACAGTATTCAGCCCTTGATATGCTCTACAAACAAAGGTGAGATGCAAATATTTCGTGACAAAAACCCGCTTGTCATCTCATTTAGGGCACGGAACATACACCTCGAGAATCTACCAATGACGCGAGAGCAAATTAACTTAACATGCGTAGCACTTGTTGAATCAGACTGTCCACATGCCGAACACACACGCCTTCTTATGCTGGTTTTTTTTTTGCATCGGGGGAATCGTTATTTTAAAGAGGAATTTACTAGGCGCTCGAGAAACTGGGCGATTGACAGTCGAGCGAACACACTGCAACAGCTGTGCCAGTCAAAATACCTCCAGCGCGCACATAGGAAAAGCCAAATGACACACAAACCGCTCCATGCTGGCCACTACGTCTCAAATACCAAACAGCTAGCTAACCATAGCCTTTAAGGGCGGGATTGGTCAATATATCCACGCTACAAAGCCAAAACAAACCTTCATACTTGGTCCTATCCAAGGAGGGAAGCCCTGGCCAGCGCACGGCTAAAGTTAGCTGGCTAAAAAACTGGCTAGTTAGCTGTCAAAGTTGCCCTGTCAGGTGTCACCGGTTGCTCCACAGGCACGGGGCTAGCAGGCTAACCAAGAACACAGCTGTCAACTTTACACAGCAACCCCAGCGCGCATACACTACATACAGAGCACAAGGAAACACCGCTTGGTTCAAATGTCCCCACAGCCGTCAGTGCGCGCAAAGCAGTGCGCCACGGCCTATTTCGGGGGCTCAATCCCCACAACTTCAGTAGCACTCACTTCCCCGTCAAAGTCGTCCATTTCACGGGCCTTAATGCAACTTCATGCCCGCGTAGCGCACTTACTCTGGGTGAAAGCTGCTGCCGTGACGCTGGCTCCGTGTAAAAAAAAAATCCCTCACGGTAGTTTTCTCAGAGTGCTTGCCCCCTCCCCTTCATTCCAGCTGCTTCTCGGCGGAGGTTTCCTTGGAGTGTCCCTGGCGCGGAGGTTATAGGGTCCAGGCTGCGCGCAGATCCACCGGTGTGCTCGCCCTCCCGCGGTGGTGCTGGTGGTGCTGTGGCCGTGCTCCTCACTGCCTCACTCCGCCTTCACTTCGCCTTTCTCTCGGCGGCGGCGGCCCAGCCAACATCCGGGACTCTCCCTCGTTTGGGTTAAGTGCCCGGAACTACTTTCATACACGAAGGACGACGCACGCCAAAGGTTTCCCTCTGTTTCCCTCTCAGCACCTCTGGCCCTGCCGCAGCAGAAACTAGGGCTCTGGGTCGTTTCCCAAAGACTTTTTAACTTTTATATTAGACCAGCAAGTTAATATTTCAAAAGAGCAGAAAAAATATATTCATTGTGTTGTATGTATTCAAAGTAATTCTGATTCTGTACATCATGGACTAATCATGTGATGAGCTGTGCCATATAGAGGCTACATTACAAATATTTTTCAGTTTTCAGATTCAAAGTTACCGTTAAGTTGTCTTTCTGTCTATCTTTTCAGTAAGTTTATATGCAAATTCAAAACACTTTTTCTTGTGTCCATAAGTAGACAATTTGCTGATTTTTCACCTGAACATCTCCTAAAGTTTGTCGCCTTCTGCAAAAAGTAACTTTATTGAGAATAAATATATCGGCTAAAAATAATAAATACATACATATACTTAGCCTATTCAACCCAAAATACTGAGGGACATTCCACAAATTAATTTGGGCCACATAGGGTCACAACCTATAGGATGAAGACATTTGTGTATTGGTGTATCTTCTTTATATTTAAATCCAAAAAGTCCATAATTTATAAAGCTGAATATTTGCATGAGTTTGGGTCATGGATCTATTGGTTTGGGTCCAGGGGAATCAGGGAATCAGGGTACACTACCACTATTACCAGAACAGTTACCACTAACACTATCTAGTATAGTGCAACAGCGCCCCCTTTTGGCAGACATTAAATACAGCTGTTGAGAAATATTTTAAGTAATCATACTCCTTCTAATAATGAGATGAGATTAATACATCTTTCTTAACACAGCACATCCAAAGGACTATTCAACAGTTATTGTATATGGATAAATAGTGGTGTGAACTTGTGGCCATAAGTCCAATGATTTAAAAACAATGTGTAAACTGCAATTGTCCCCCTTCTGATTTTAATGTCCACTGGTTACTTAAGTATTTTTTCCCAGGCAGGATTTAACAGCAAAGTACACCCAACCTTTGTTAAAAATAAGTTATTTGTTACGCCGTTAGTTGGCGCTCTTTGGTCACTGTGCCACGTAATACAGAAGAAGTCCAAAAACCAGGAAGTACTCAGGGGAACAAAATTTGACAGGAATTTGTTTTGGAGACTGAAGTAGCTTATTAGTGGCTTTCGTGGATTGGTTTTGATAAACTCGTTCTCATTTTTTTTTTACATTTTATTGCATTTGATCACGATATATTGCTGGAGAGGTGTGACAATCAGTGAGTAACGTTGTGCGTCTGGTTTGTTTACCTTCATCACATGCTTTTGCACTACACTAAAGCAAAAGGCAAAGTGCATCTGTAAATGTTTAACCTAATGTAATATCGTTTAATTTAAATGCGATTTGATTAATAATAGTGCAGGCTAATTTATAATGTTAAATATGTGACCAAATTATTTTCACAGTTGATTTTCACAGTTGACAAAATGTTGAGTCAAAATGAAAGTGATGGTGAATTCCGTTACAATCTAAAAATAGGAGAGACTACTGCAAGAAATAAAGTTCATACAATAAAAACAACTTGGCCATATGTCCCACTCACTATAAAAAGGAGGAGAGGAAAAGGAAAAGTATGATCTATCTATGTGAAATCATTATTTATTATTTTAAGTTAACTTTCTCCACTGAGATGTTATTGCAAAAATACCTTGGGGGGAAAAAATACATTCTTACTGTGAACGGGCTCGCCTATCGGCAGATCTGACCTATAATGGCCTGGTGGCGTCACCTGCTTGTCTTCATGGAGATAGAGAAGTTTAATTTCATAGTGTCTCCATGAAGATGTGTTGGCATAACCTTGACCAGAGAAGTTACATTGTGCACCTTTAAACCTATGGCTATTAATAACACATTTTGTTCTCTTCCTTGTGGCTGTCTCTAACTTTAGGCAATGGCAGAACCAAACATAGACGGGAAACTTGCTGAGGAGTTTGCTGTGCCTGCCCAGGTTGAAGAAGTGAAGGAGCGAATGACTGAGTTTGCCCGTTACCACGCATCAGAGGGGCGCAGGGTGGTCGTGATCACATCAGGGGGCACCAAAGTCCCTCTCGAGTCTCGCACCGTCCGATTTCTGGACAACTTCAGCAGCGGGCGGAGAGGGGCATCTTCTGCAGAGTACTTCATAGAGGCTGGATATGCAGTTGTTTTCCTACACAGGCATCGCTCTCTGTACCCATACACCCGAATGTTCTCAACCATAAACATGCTGGATGCCCTGCAGGTCAAGAGGGACCAAGGAGGAGAGGTAGTGGTCAATCAGGAGGTGCTTCCCAATATTGCCAAAGTGCTAAAACGCTATCAGGAAGTGAAAGAAAACGGGCTACTTCTGCCCATAGAGTTCAGCGCGCTGTCGGAGTACCTGCATCTCCTCAAAGCTGCAGCACAAGCCCTCAGCTCTATAGGTAAGATATATTTACTTAACGTTTGTCTAACTGACAATTCTATTTTTGTTTGCAATTTATTTTAACTTGTTGAAATGGTAGTCACCTGATGCCCATCCTACCCCAAACCTAACCAATGCTTTTTTTAATCCAGGTTCCAAGGCCATGTTTTATTTGGCTGCTGCAGTTTCTGACTTCTATATCCCAGCGTCAGAGATGCCTGAACACAAAATTCAGTCTTCAAATGGACCACTACAGGTAATACATTTAAATATAAGGGAATGTACAATATTATAATCATGTATCTACTTTATCAGTTTTGTTAGATCTACTGTACTGTTGTGTATACCCCAGTTTGCACAGTACAGTACAGTACAGGTAAACCAATGAAGACTATTCTCTTTTACAGTGGTACATAATATATAAAACAAACATTCTTGAGTAATTATTCAGCTCACTACTTTTTACTTCTACTTGAGTGGTATAACATCAAAGTACTCTTATTTAAGTACAATACCCACCTCAGAGCAATGTTGGATGAACTACTGAATTTTGTAAAAGTACACATACCGGAGCCAAAAAATATTCAAGTAAAAGTAAAAGTACAGTAAAATCACATTAAAAAATCTACTTAAGTAAAAGCATTTAAGGACCCGTTTAAAAATGTACTGTAAGAGTAAAAAGTAAATGTTGTTAATTTGTTAAAATGTTAAATGTAGTGACATTGATTAAAAAATTATACATATTTTGGTCAACAGATGCAATATAAATCAATTTCTTAATTTTTCTTATGAATTTTGTGTTTTTATTTTTGTTTGCTCAAAGCCGAAGCTTGAACTCAAAAACCTAGTCAGGATGTTACCACAAAGATGGTAAAAATAACCTCTCAAATTATATAAAAAGTACTTTGTACTTTCTACTCCACAACATTTTTGAACTGGACTAAAAAGTAAAGATGCCTGTCAAATGTAGTGAAGAAAAAGTAAAAAGTATTCACTGTAAAATTTATTATTTTAAAGTACAGATACTTAAAAAATCTACTTAGTACTTTACTACTTTTACTTCGTTATCTTTTATTGACCTTACCATTGCCTCAGAGTCACCAATCCAGTAAATAATTTAATATCATGCCAATGTATTTAAATTCATCTCCCTCTTCTACAGCTCAGTTTGAACATGGTCCCTAAGATCTTGTCTCCATTAGTGAAGGACTGGGCCCCTCAAGCTTTCGTCATTTCCTTTAAACTGGAGACCGACGCCTCCATCCTCCTGGACAAAGCCAAAAGGGCCCTGGACACGTACAGGCACCAGGCTGTAGTGGCCAATGTGCTGGACTCCAGGAGGGGGTATGTTGTTGTGGTAACCAGGGACACTGAGGTGGAGCTCCTTTTATCAGATGAAGATGTGAAAAACGACATCGAGATTGAGGAGAGGATAGTGAGTAACTTGACATCAGCACATAAAAGGTTTATAAACCAGGAAAAAGTCTGAGGGCCAAAAGAACAGCATGTTGGAACAAGATGTGTAAATTCACTGGGCGTGCTATTAAATACACCTCTTCTACTGATTTTAAAGCAAGTATCGAATCTTTAACATGGCAGTTAAGGGTTGAATCTATAAAGGCATTAAGATACAGATGTGAAAGTAGCAAATTTGTTTAGGGCAAACGAATACAAAGGTGATGATTTTGATCTGTTAAATGAGTGGTTCAATTCAGACCCCATTAAATTTGATAAGCCCATGAGAATTCACACATTTCAGTTACATCCCATCACATGAATCCTCTCCACTTTCTTCTAACCGACTTCAAGCATCAGTTTTGAGTTGAATTATTTATGTAATATGCAATTGATCTGGTGTACTTAATAAAATGTCTAGTTTGTTTATGTGCCCTTGCTTTACCCAGGCTTTGGCTTGTCTTTACCTGTAAGCTAAATACATTATTGCCTTTCCTACTGCATACAGTAAATAAACATAAATGCCTTTTTAAAGATTACCTTCTTGTAAATGTTAGAAGAACCTTATCTTTATGACTAAACAATATTATGTTTGATAATATAATAACTCAGAATAAACAAGACTACAACCGCTGGACTCATTGAATTTATTATAAAACCTGTTGAAACTGTAATAATACACTGACCTTGACATTGAAACAGTTCATTTGCATAACATTTAGTATTAGACTTTGAGTTTGATGCTCTTCTTGACTCCAGCGCGGATACCAGACGCCTCCCCGCTGTAGCGCTTATCCTCAGTTCGCACTTCTCGGACCTGGTGGGACGTCAGGAAAAATTTAGGATTGAAAAATAAACACTGAAAAGATGAAACTTAAACATGGGAACTACAAACCTGTCCCTTTCTGCGGATTTTGGCCCGTCTAAACTTCTCTCTGTGTTTGACTCTTGGATTGCGGTCGATCTTCTTCCTCTTCGGAGTTAGCCCCTTGTTCTTGGCCATCTGTAGGTTTAAAACGAGAAAGGAGTTAGTGAGGTGTAATTCAATGATGTCAAGTATATAGCAAAATGTAATGCAAAATATAAAAACGGTATTGCTGGATTTCAGCTGCCATCACAATATTCAATAGACATATAATATATCATGGAGAAGAGGAGCAGGTAAAAATGTCATTGTTAATTGAAGTTCAAAGGTCAAGTATCTGATTAGGTTCAACATTTGTGGATTTTCCTTTTGGATATTTCATTGAAAATTATATTATAATTAATAAGGGAAACTTATTGCCCCTCATCTAGGACTTTGGCATCATCACATCCTTAAATGTGAAAACCACTAATCCATGGGTTTTTAGCACCGTTACCACAGAAAGTAACAATTCAAAACACAATCTATGTTTTGAATCGTTGAAAATCCTCAAAAAGCCTATAAACAGGAAGCTGAAACCCATGAATTTTTTTGCAAACTTGCCTGATAAGTAATTCCTCTCTTGGCATCTTCATCTTCCTCCTCATCTTCATTCTCATCCATTCTGTAAAAAAACAGAAAAAGTTACAACAATTAATCGATATCATAGAATCGAACTTCTAAACAGTAGAAATGATATAGATTTTGACAAACTCACTCCTCAGCCTCTGGAGTTTTGCCTTTCCTCTTGAGTTTCAGTCTCTGTTCGACGCCTTTGTAAAACTCTAAAGCTGCTTCTTCGTCCAGTTCAGAGTCTGACTCCTCCATGTCCCCAGAAACAACCTCCTCAGGATTCTGAAAACAAAATAGTTTGAATCTCTTTCCCAGAATGGTTTCATATAATTTATTCAGGATATATTCGAGACAAGAGGGGCTCAAGAGCAGAAAAAAGGCCAGAAAGTGTTTTGATCATAAAAAAAGATTCTGGTGATGGTAAATCAAAGCTCTCCTGATGATTACTGAAAAGGGTATTTTGGACACTAACCATTTTATTAATATATAGCAGGAAAGAACTGAAGAAGCAGCTTGGATGAGCAGCGAAACGTCTTCACTCCTACAACTTTTTATCCAGCTGACAGATTTGAATTTTTCTTTTACTATGGATCATACCTGGATGACTGAGGGATTGCACAGACATATAGGGGGGAAATAATTTTTACTTGTTTTCCTCATTAAAACTCTTGCTGTGTTGTTTTGTAAAGTTGAAATCGAATCCAGCCAGAGCAGACATTGCTTAGGAAAAAATTGTCGAAATGTGTCTAGGGTAGGTGATGAATAATTGTGGCCATAAATATATAATTGTATGGTGAACGTGGAACTATAATTTATGAATTAAAAAACAAATGACCAAAATGTAATATTGCGGCTCTGATAAATTGCCACAAAATGTTAAAATACTTTTAGTGGATAACAAGATCGTTTGAGAAACAGTTTAAATAAATAACTGCAAAAATGTATCAAATATTAATAAAAATCAAGAAATCAAAAATCATAAATATTACCTTTTGTTTTTTACTAGTCTTCTTGCCCTCTGTTTTCCGACTGCTTTCACTTTCCTCTCCAGCCAGCAGCTTTTGAAACTGTGGAGAAAGTCGGGCATCTACTGCACTGAGTTCATTGATGAGCTGAAAAAAATATAATAAGTATTTTCTAACTGAACCTGTGGTTGAAAAGTTTATCAATGTTTCGTAGGAAGTGCCTTACATTTCTGTAGGTGAGAAGTCGTTCAATCACTGGATGGTTATGAGCAGGGATCCTTTTTGCTTTCAACACCAAGTAGAAACTGATATTTGTGCAATAGCTAGAACAAAAAAATGACATTAAATGAATTGGTTGAGTAGGTCTGTCACGATAATTACTATATTGACTTATCGTTCAATATATGGAAGATGGAACAATTATTTTTCAGGGTCAGTATTTGTCATGGGGACTTTTTCTTTGAACTTTTTGGTATTTTTCTGTTCTATGATTAGATTTGATGTATAAGGGGTTGCATAAATTACTTCTATTACCATGTCAATGCAAACTAACAACTAATTCATTGCAGGTCATGTTTTTTAACAATGTTGCTCACTCAAGAATAGATTTTTTGGGGGAATAAAGTTTTTTTTGTGTCAGTGGCATAATTTAGTTTCTGTATTATCGTTTATCTTCTATATTAACTTATAATATATATATCGTATATAACGTACTTCAAAATGTGTTATCATGACAGGTCTAGCTGTGAGCATAATTGATAAACAGGAACATTTAGTTTTGATTTGTGACTCACTTTAAATATAGCTGCTGTTTTGTCTTGAGGTATTCTGCACCCTTTAAAATAGGAACTCAAATTAAGTACAATGAGCTTATAAAATATTTCATTAAATTGTAAAATTTAAGAAAATCAACCTACTTTTCCTGGCGGGATCTTTCCATCGGTGACCATTTGAACAAGTGGTTGTATTTCATCTTTCAATTCGGTAAGCTGCAATAAAAAATGTTTTAAATAAAATTCAAAAAAGACGTTTAAATCAAGTCATATGTTTTGCAGTCAAATAATCTTATCATGGTACATAAATAACTCGTCACCTTCTTCTTGAAATCCTGAATGAGTTCAAGTAATTCTGGTGACTCTTTCTTCAGCAGTTTCATCTTTTCTTTTTGGGACATCTCCTTTAAATCTTTAACAATCTTTTCCTCTGTCTTGACTGCCCCCTCCTCATCCTTTTCTTCAACCGCAAACTCCTAAATGACACAATTAAATGAAATTAATGTAATTCACTAAAATTTAGAAGTATGTGTCATATGAAATAGAAGTTACCTGGAAAAAGTTCAAGTCATAATCCTCCTCACTCAGATTTGCAGCCAAACGTTTTTGGATTTTAATGGCTTCCTCTTCCTCCTCTTTTTCCTCTTCTTCCAACTCTTCAGGCTTTTTCCCCTCTGTAATTAGATAAACAAAATTTAATAAATGAAATTAACATTGCAAATTAAATGAACACTATAATAACAAAAATAAGAACAGGAAGGAAGTGCTTACTGGTGGTCACATAGTCAGAGTCGTAAAACATTTTCTTCTTTTTGCCCCAAGCCATTTCATTTGGAAGATCTGGGGGAAAAAAATATAGTCTGAAGGGCCAGCTCTAAATCCAAATAAATAAGCGATAGTGTTGTGTCCATTATTTCATTTTGATGTGCTTAAATCTTTTTGTTGAAAGTTGGCACAAAGAAATACATAGGTACATAACATTATATTACCTTCCTCTTTCTTCTCCTCCAGGTCACTCTCCATGTCTGTACCTTCTTCCACATCTTCTTCCTCCTCCTCCTCCTCCTCCTCAGAATCATCCAAAGCCATCACCTCCTCCTGCAGAATTTTAAATCATATTCAAAATTACAATATCCAGTATATGGTACATACGTATATAATGAAAAGCTACAAAAATAACTACAAAAATACAGAATGATGATTGTGATTCATTTTACAGCTCATTCAGGTTTCTGTAATGCTGTGGAATTTTGCATCCCCTATATAGTCTTAGCAAGGACACCTCCAGTTCACTGTGGTTATGGCATCATCCAATTGTTAGAGTTTGTCTTTCTTTAACATTATCAGTTTCCTTGGTCAACTCGTTTCACAGAAGTGCTGCTACTGCTAAGCACTTCTCATTTTATCTTGGCCAGCTTGTCCCCACGCTGCTCTTCTTAGCTCCTATTCAAACCTCTGTGTGTGGAAGTCACCGGGTCCTGGACTGATGGTAAATAAACTTCTCCTGCTTCAGACATCTAGAGTCTCCTGCCTCTCTTTACAACTCTAGGACTCGTTAGGACAACACTTATTTTCCCGAACATGTAATACTTGAACCTCAACATTTAGGACATGTTTTTGCAAATTTCAGATAGACTGTCTTTATAATAATTTTTGTCAATATTGCCCACTCCTTCGTGACAATGATTTAATGAACTGTTTAAAACTATTCCCCTTAAAACCTTTTTTTAGCTTCAAATTCCAAAAGCTTCCATCACACATTTATTGTAATTACTTAAACTACATAGTAAAAAGGTATCAAATTCACCAACCTCATCATCCAGCTCCTCTTCTTCACTATCCATCTGAACACCTCGGGCCAGAAGACTCTACAAACATAAAAATATCACCAGCATTAAAAAAAACTACAGGCTATTATAAATATTATTAAATGTCACTTACCGCAATCTTTTCATCGTGAAACTCATCAATTTTGTCCTTTGTATAACTTGATGATCTCTAGAAAAAGAAACAAGTAGGTCAAAATACATACTTTTTTCCATATTACTTTATTTACACCGTATTTGTAGATGGAAAGATAATAGATTTAGAGGTGTATGTAGCTGTATGTAGCTGTATGTATGTTTAATAATAGGTTTAATAATGTACACAGCACAGCCAGTGGCCTACAGTCTACCCTAAACATTATTTACCTTATCAGGGACGGGCATGTCTCTATACGCCTCTGGATCGTCTTCATCGTATTGCGGTGTTTTCTTTGGTTTCCGAGTGGGTTTAGCCCTATCAATACAAAACAACCATTGCAATTTCACGTTAATTTAATTTAATGTCTTTATCTGAGGAAGTGAATGGAAACACACGTGTGGATGTGACTAGAATCTCATGTAGTTTTGTTGTCAAACTTACCTTTGCGCGCGAACCATGTTGAAATAATGTTCCACTGCTTTTCGCTTAAAATAACCTTAAGAAATTCTAAATGTACGGCTTGGATCAACGGCGAAAGGTGAAGAAAATGTAGATTAAAAAGAGTCCTCTCACTCAGCTGATGTCGCCATGTGTGTCCGGGTTCCTTCTTCGCTTCGTTTCGGTGTGATGAAAACTGCGTACTGCCCACTAGCGGCTACAAAACTCTCCAACATGTTTACAGGAATAAAATAGTTTCAGTATAAAAGTTATTAGGCTCAGTTGGCGTACTTTTTATGAAGCGTCTATAAAATAAATTGTTTGGAAGTACGTTTTTACAGTGGGTACTTTTACATGGCCAGTACAAAGAATATCTAATAGTAATTAGAATAATGTGATAACCCAATAATTAGATCTAATTTATGGTGTAAGTTTATATGCATAAAAGAAAATGTTATTTGTATCTTAGCCACATTAGTTTTTTACATTTATTTTAGTTTTATTTTTTATTTATTTATTTATTTTTAACAGAACTTGCACAGGTATGAAAAATCAGAGATACTGTTTACAAGACATTTAAATAATCTCCAGAAATCAGATAATGATCAGATTTGGGGCGTGCATGTAAACATACCCAGTCTAGGCATACTGATCTAAAAATGTTATCTAAAAATAAACCACTTGATGTATATAAATCTGTCACAAAGTCAAGATTGAAAATTTAGACTACACAAAGTGAAAACAAATGCATTAATTCACCAGTACATTACGTTATGCATTTAATATATAATCTAAGAATGGTTCATGAACTTGCATGATTTTTTTCATCCATACAAGTTTTTAAAAGCCTACGGAACATAAGCACAAAAATAGGAAATAGGAAGTAAGCATAGCAGCAAATATATATTTTATTTACAGAAAGAGCTTATAAACTGACGTCAACATCCCATAACTTCAACCCAGTTTTTATCTATATCTTTACATTAAGTATTAACACTGCATAGGTCACTTTATTCACAAGTAGCCACCATATTTTCATGAAAACACATTTTAATGGTAACAGTATATTTCAGTGTCATTCGTCCTTTGTGTCCAGTTCAGACAGAGAGCCCTTCCAGTCTGGACTAAATGCGTAGCTGCGAGGTCTCTCTCTGGGCTGGAAGTTCACAGGGGACCTGTAAAGGGCGCTCCGAATATGGTCGTTCCTCTTCTGCATGAGAGCTAAAGCCGGGGTCACCAACTCCACATCGAACGTCTGGGGACAGACACAGTAGAGAGGGAAGGACATTCTGTTAAGTATCTTTAACCATCCAAGTTACATCAGATAAATAACATATATAAGAATATATGTTCTTATATATTTTATATTTTTTCTCTTTGCTATCTAGGGATTAGCATGATGAATAAATTAGCACCGTTGTCATAGCAATAAACAATTCAACAATTCATTTTTTGTAAAGGTCTAATGTCTTCAAAAGGGTGCCTATTCATTGGTTTTAATCACATGACCTCTTCCTGTCTTGAAGGACATTTTGAGGACTTTTACTCATTCAAAATAATGTTATAATAGTCCAAATTTGTCAGCACATGGATATCAGGAATAAGAATGAATTGTTTGCATTTACCATAGCAACATAAGATACTGTTGTATAATTTGCATTTAGGGTTTTAATGTAAGTTGAGTAAAATTTTGAGACAGATAACATAAGTAAAGTTTGGGTTGGGTCAACAGTGCACACTTACCGCTGCTCTGAACCGTGGAACTGGGGTTGTTTTGTCGTCCTGCCCCGGGCTGCTGACGCTCAGCTCCATCATGGACCTGCTCAGCTCTGAAAAGGCTGTCTTGGAGCGCTCCCATGGGGGCTCCCTTGGGCGCTCCCATGGGTGCTCCCTTTGGTGCTCCCATGGGTGCTCCCTTTGGTGCTCCCTTTGGTGTTCCCTTTGGCGCTCCATTGGGTGCTCTCTTTGGTGCTCCCTTTGGTGCTCCCTTTGGTGCTCCCTTGGGTACTCATGGGTGCTTTGCTTCAGCTTCATCCTGTTCATGATGTCACTGAGAGAGCTGGTGTCTTCAGCTTGGGGCAGCCTTAAAATCACTGGTTTCTAGGAAGGAGAGAAAAGTACAGGCATTGTCGGTATTGTTTTGGTTTCAATTCTCAAAGCAATATTTTATAAAGGGATAAATGTTTTGTTTGTTATACGGTGTGAAGAATACACCGATTGTTGTTTAAATATATTGCAAGAGTAAGAGTAAAACACAGGGGCTTAACCATAGACTCATAAAGGATTAATATAGAGATTTTATATATTTATGGTGGTTTTAGTGGAGCCAAATAAACCATGCACAACTGTATATTTTTCTTGTTATACTACTTAAATTCCGCTGGCCAAATTTCAGAACACTTACCCTTGAGAATGCCTTGTTTTCCATTTTAAAAGATTGGTCTTTGCTGTCACTTTTCTCCTCGTTCACAGTAGTTTCCTGATTCACATCCTGACGTCTTTTAACGTGGGAAAACGCATTAAAGTTGTACAACGGCGCTGGCTCCCTCTCAGGCCTTTTTAAGTATTTATCATATTTTGTATTCTCCTGAGAAAATTGTCTGGCCACCACAGGCTCTATCCTGCAAGAAATTTCAACTTATTATGAGCAATTCATTTTAATATTATAATTTAAATTTTTACATTTTCCTGAGAGTTTACCTTGTCTCTGTGCTTATCTCGGGAATGGGTGGCTCCTTCAGTGTGGATTTTGTCTGGCTGAAAAAGAAATATACAGTTTTAACAAAGCCAAACTATAGAATAATAAATACTTGGTTTATTATGTAACTGGTTTACCATTTTCCTGAGAGTTTACCTTGTCTCTGTGCTTAACTCTGGAATGGGTGGCTCCTTCAGTGTGGGCTTTGTTTGTCTGAAAAAGAAATATACAGTTTTAACAATGCCAAACAATAGAATAATAAATACCATCCATCCATTTTCTTCCGCTTTATCCGGGGCCGGGTCACGGAGGCAGCAGTGTCAGCAGTGAGGCCCGGACTTCCCTCTCCACACACACCTCCTCCAGCTCTTCTGGGAAGATCCTGAGGCGTTCCCAGGCCAGCCGAGAGACATAGTCCCTCCAGCGTGTCCTGGATCTTCCCCGGGGCTTCCTTCAGATGCCAGAGCCACCTCAGCTGGCTCCTCTCAACGTGGAGGAGCAGCGGCTCTACTCCAAGCTCCTCCCACGTGACTGATCCCTATCTCTAAGGGAGCGCCCAGCCACGCTGCGGAGGAAACTCATTTCAGCCGCTTGTATTCGCGATCTTGTCCTTTCGGTCATTACCCAAAGCTCATGACCATAGGTGAGGGTAGGAATGTAGATTAACCAGTAAATCGAGAGCTTTTGCCTTTCGGTCAGCTCCTTTTTGCCAAAACAGTCTGATACAGCGACCGCATCAC
>KN484410.1:4258-27357 GCA_000787095.1 Periophthalmodon schlosseri
TCCTCCGTCCCCCTCTCCCCTCTCACCCCTCCCCTCTCAACCCTGCACAGAGCTCCTCCTCAGATGCAGATGAGACACTGACCGGGCTGCGCAGGTGAGTCAAACAAAATCATCCCATGACAGTCTTCACATAATCACATATTTAAAGAGGGGTTATTACACTTCTACTGATTGCTAACACGAAACCATTTTTTTCTCCCCTTCTTTCCACAAGCCCCTCTCGCCCTCTTTCTCTCTTTTATCTCCTCCCTCTCAACTCCTCTTTCTTTTTTTGCCCCTTCCTCATCCCTTGATTTCCCAATTTCTATCCCCCTCTTCCCCTCTCATCTGTCTCTCTCATCTCTATCTCACTCTTTCTTTCTCCTCTCTGTCTCACCATCTCTCTTTTGTATTCTCCTCCTTTTCCTTCCACCCCCTCTCTCTTTTTTCCTCTCTCTGCTCTCTATCTCCCCCTCTCTTCTCCCTCCTCCTCTCTCCACTCTCCTTACCCCCTCCATAGCATCCCCAGTTGTACAGTATAATAACACTGTGCAGTATGAGCCTGGCCTCTCAGAGCTGTGTTCACATTAAAGTCCATTAGACACAAACACACACACGCACACGCGCGCACACGCGCACACACACGCACACACACGCACACACACGCACACACGCACACACACGCACACACACACACACAACACACGCACACACACGCACACACGCACACACACGCACACACACACACACGCACACGCACACACGCACACACGCACACACAGTTGTACTCCACACGTGTACAGAGTCATCAGTGTGGTTATGTGGGCTCACAGGGGACAGACACCTGTTATTTGTTGATACCAAGGCTGGGCTATAAGGCAAAATATGAATTACTTTTTCCACCTCACACTGATCAAACCCAGCATTAAAGGTGCACTAAGTAACTTTTCCACCACCTCCTTGTCTCCATGGAGGTGTTTTTGCAATCTAGCATTTACTGAATTACATTAACACAATAACTGAAGTAAATATAGACGTTAAACAATAAAACTGAAACAAATTTATGCCACTAACACAACAACCCAAGAGCAGATTTAAAACACAAAAACTATTCGAAATCTACAATAATGTTATAAAGTCATGAGCTGCAGTAAATAAACAGCAGAATTAAACACTTTAGTACTTTGTTTGCGTCTGTAATGAGTCATAGAAGTTATTTATTCAACCTTCTACAGCTCAAATCTTATCATATTGCCAAAAAATAGCCAAAAATGTCCCAGTGCTGCAAAGAAAATGTACAGATGATAAATATTGATTCCCAAAAAATATTGTTCCGTTTAAGATACATTGAACGATAAGTCGATATAGTAATTATCGTGACAGGCCTATAAATGTCTTGAAAAACACGCATTCTACTGTGAGTGGGCTCGCCTCTCCACATATCTGACCTGTAACCTGGCCTGATGGCATCAACTACTACAGTGGATTTATAAGTTTAATACTACACTGCTGAACATTCCAAGCAAACCAATAATGAGACATGGAGACAGGCGGTGGACCCTCTACCCGAAAACTTACATAAAGTTACGTAGTGCGCCTTTAGTTTTTACTGCAGCCACTATGTTATATAACAAGTAACACTTACTAAGATTGTTTCCCTTTATTATCTCCCCCTCTCCCTCTCTCTCTTACTCCTTCTATTTCACCTTGTTCTCAACCTTTCTTCTCCCCTCCTCTCTCACCCCCTCTCCTCTCCCTCTCTCTTGTTATAAATGTCCTTGTATCTTTCACGTCCTTGTATCTTTCACACATTGATGTTCTTTCAGATTAAGTCTTGTCCCTCTCCTCCGTCTTTCTCCCCACTTTCTCTTCCTCCTCTCTCTCTCTCTCTCTCTCTCTGTATTAACGTCTTCTCTCTCTTTCTCTGTATTAAGGTTTTCTCTCTCTTTCTCTCTCTTTCTCTGTATTAAAGTCTTCTCTCTCTCTCTCTCTTTCTCTCTCTGTATTAAAGTCTTGTCTCTCCCTCTCTCTCTCTTTCTCTCTCTCTTTCTCCCTCTGTATTAAAGTCTTCTCTCTCCCTCTCTCTGTCTTTCTCTCTCTTTCTCTCTCTGTATCTCTGTATAAAAGTCTTGCCTCTCACTCTCCTCTGTATAAATGTTATCTCAGATTGCGTTGTCTCTCTCTCTGTCCTTCACAGAGAGTTCATTTCGAGCTTGAGGGGCTTCATCTCCTTCTACAGTGGTCTGGGAGAGGCTCTGTGCAGCCGAGAGCCGCCCTCTGCCAACAGCTCCCTCTGCTGGAACGGACATGAAATGACAGAGAGGTAATGCACCACTAGGCTCCTCTTAACACTCACTATGTAAAAGTATATTAAAGTATATGTGAAGGCACTGACTCAAAGGTCATATACTTTATATACTTATATACTTCTTTTATCAATCAGTTTTTTGTTATATTTTTTAATTGTATTTATATGTTTTATCTTATTTTATCTTGTTCAGTGTCCTTGGGTGCTTTGAAAGGCGCTTATAAATAAAATGCATTATTATTATTATTATACTTTTCTTGTTCCTCACACTCCACTAAACCTCAGCAATGCACAACAGACTGTGTTAGCTCTTTACTCCAAATAGTCTTCATAAAAATGCCATAGAAGGAATTTACATTTTAGTGTGGACGAAATGGATGCGGATCAACACAGTTATATCTTAAGAACATGTATGTATGAACTGTGGCAGAGTGGTTAGCTCTCTTGCCTCTCAGAAAACAGTGAGTTAAATTCTCAAATATTAGTTACAAAGCATTATTTGCTCAATGTCAGTTAGTAAATTTGTTTGTAACCACCCAAAACTGTTCTAAAGCTGTTTATGCACCTGACAATCCATGCATGTGAATACTAGCATTGTGCTTAAGGTTTTGTTGAAGCTAGAAATAAGTATGATAGATTTAAATATACACACAAATCCTCCTTTCACTGTGACTCCAGCCACAACATTATAATTAACTCATTTTGTGTGTCTCAATTTGTGTTACGTGGTTCTTTTCTAAACCCTCACAGTTGCCATAGCCGCCCTGGGGCAGAGAGGTAGACCTATTGCTGTCAATCTAATTCTGTGGTGTTTCTGACCACCAAGCACAGTCAAAGTCACTACATTTACATGCGCACCAGAAAAAAAAAGGATAACTGGTCTGATTTACATTAGGCACAGACTAGGAGAGGCATTCAACTGCACGAGGTAGAAAAAACAGCCAGGCAAATATTAGACATGTGTTTGGACGTTTACTCACTCATTTTAGATCAGCAGCAATGACAAACTCCGGCCTCTCCACCAAGCACCCAGTGAGCACATGTTGCTTTGTTTTGGTCCGCTACAGTAAAGTGAAAATGAAACTTACCACAGCTTCAGTGTAGGTTATATTTGTGTTGCAGAGAACAAATCACTTGTGAGTAAAGCAGTTTGTAGCATGTCTAGAAATAAAATACTAAATGAGATGCGTAAATGAGATGTTGCTTATCTTTTTCTGCCAAAAGTGTGGTTATGTGTTTGGTAGCAGTTTTTATTAGTAATTATACCTGCAAAGTATCAGTGTTAAGGTTACTAGTAATTACTAGACGCCCTTGAACGTCTCGCAGCTCCTGTTCACACCTATTCAGTTCTTTGACCTGCTGTAGACTGGGGTACAAGTGGTCTGACAGATTTTGGGGCAAAGACAGATTTGAATTTGATTGTTTAGAGCAATCAGATTTCCCTGTGCATGTAAACGTAGTGACTGATCATACAGACGTGTTTGGTGGCATGTCTTGCCCAACTGCAATTTTTAAGGGATTGAACTTGTTGTTCACAAAATCCAATTGTCAAGTCTGAATTGTGCACTTGCCTGGTTTGTCCTGGTCTGAGTTTATTCCTGACATAGTTTAATCCTAACATAGTTTAGTCCCAGTCTTGGTTTAGTCCTGGTGGACATCACCCATAGCTCGTCAAGGCTAGAGCAGTTATAGGGGCGAATTTGGAGCAGAGTTCCATATTTGGAATTCCAATCGAGAGTATCATAGCAATCAAAGAGTCAAACCGGAGCTAACACTAGCAGGAGCAACCTCGTAGAAAGAAGACACCTAATTGGTCTGTTATTAATGTTTATATCTTTACGGACAAAATAGAAAAATAAATAGCAAAATAAAAACCCCAGGATCATGTAGCACAGATTAATATGAACATTTTAAGATCAAAATGACAAGCCTAACAGCAGCATTTACAGAGAAAGGGGCGAATTTTAAGACAAAATGACAAGCCTAACAGCAGCATTTACAGAGAAAGGGGCGACAGTTTTTCAATAGAAAGTGAACTGAAGCCTATGCTCATTTCCTATTTGGAACGCGACGGCTAGCAGGTTAGCTATGTCCATTTATATATACAGCCTATGGTCCTGGTCCAGTCCAGGTTTAGTCTGAGTCCTAATTTTGTGTGCATGACCCTTTTCAATCCCTCCTAATAGCCGATGAGACACTATAATGTCTATTGTCCATTTAACTACCCCCTGACATAGATTGCCTCGTCTCCTTTGTGCAGTGTAGGTGAGCTGAAGGTTGAATTCCCTCTGAGTTGATGAGCCACACACAGAGGCCAAAGTAAATCTTGACTGAAGCTGTATAGGACATTCTTAATGCCCTGTCTCCTGCCTTGTGTTAATTGGAGTTTCGATCGCTCTCCCGTTTTTCATTTCTCCAAAACCTCATCTGGATCTCGCTATATTTCAAATCGACCTCCATACATCTTTTGTACAATTTATTTTTGTAATTTAAGACCTGGTTTTAATCAACGAAGGGGTACAAATTTCTCAGGAGGCAAGGTTAATGCATTATTTGAAGATTGTCCGCGTATTGAGCTGAGTAGTCTTGTAATAGTGATGTAAAAAGCAGGAGACATGAGGTTTGGAGAGAGGGCAGAGCTGTCCCGGGGCGGTGATTACACGTGCGACCACAGAGGGCGACGGAGAGGGGCAGGAGAGGTTTGATCCGCAGATTAAAATGTCCAGAAGCGACTGATCTCCTGTCACGTCTGAGGGAAGAATGCGCCCGGGGTTATGTCTCACCTTACACAAAGTTTTTAGTATTTCATATCTGTGTCCAGGGAAACAGGCAGTGCGGTTTTGAAGATAGGAAAGTGAAAGTCTTGCGTAAAACAGGGTCAGTTAGGTATTAAAGGGCCTGTCCCCAATGTTTTTTCCCATGTATTTGAGCAAAATGTGTCTTGCCCCTTTACAGATATATTACAGCTCTTCAGGTCAAAATGTGTCAGCTGCGTGCTGTCTCCATCTAATTGTAAAGCATTTAATTGTCTCATAAACAGGAAGTGCGTGTAAGCATGCTACTTGTTGTGACTGTTAATTCCCCTCTTTGAAAATGTATTGTATTGTATGTATTAAGATACAGAATGTTGTTACTCAGAATTAGTATTTCATTTATTTTTGCATTTAGTTACTTCCCACCAACACTATAAATATGAATGATTTGAAGGGGCAGATGGCACAGACTGGCAGGCTCACTTTTGTCAGTCCTCCCCAGGGCAGATGCGGCTGCAGAAGCAGCTTGCCTCATTCAAATGTAAGGCATGATGATATTATTTCATGTGTGCCACTGTTGTTGGCATGTTTATTGTTCTCAAGAATTGTGGGGGACACTGACCAAAAAAATTACAACTTCAGGACAATAAATATGACTTTTTAATTAATTGAGTTTTTAATCAGCTTGGAAACATGGCAACATCTGTAATATCACAACACATGGTCAGGAGGATGATTCCACTGACCCACAAACCTCCATGTGTCACAGAACTGCACAGGTTTAGATGGATTTTGGGCTCAATAAGGGGCCACAGTAGCTCAGTTGGTAGAGTGTTTGTCCACTGATCTGAAGGTTGACGGTTTAAATCCCGTTGAAAGACACTTAACCCACCTCATGTCTACAGTGCATGAATGTGTGTGTGAGTTGGTGAGTGGTTCCTTGATGTAAAGCGCTTTGAAGGTGGAAAAGAGCTATATAATATGTGACCATTGACCATGACCAAGGGTGTGTTCACACTTGTATATAGACCACAGCAAAAGTGGGACTAAACTGGGACTAAATTTGGAACTAGAACAGGACCAAACTAAGTCTCAAGTCAGGACTAAACTGGCCTCAAACCAGGATTCCACAAAAACATAACACAAAGTTACCTACATCAATAGAGATTTAACCAGAGATGCCGATGTTCTTGTGAAGTAGGAACATATTTGCTTTCCTCCAAAAATGTATCACTTTATAATTGTATCTTGGTTATTTTTTGCTAATTACTTCACTGTTTTGACCCCGTTTTCATTCTTCATTAAAATAACTAACCTGGAACAGAGCTCGAAGCATATCAGCTTATCCTGTACCTACCAATATCACTCTCATTAGCTGCAGATCATTTTGAATCACATTTTATGCACAAATCCAAATTAATGAGAAAATCTTTTGCACAGTGGGACCCAGACATCTCAATACCTGCATTATTATTTCAGGAGTTATTTCCAATCTCTTTTTATCGGGCTGTTTACCTCCTGCACCTCAAGCTACTATCAGAAAAACCCATTCACTTCAAAGGTGATAATAACATGAACCGTGTCTGCTTAAACGTGTTTCCATGGCGCTCCCTTTGCCTGTAATGACGGAGTAAATATTGTAGAGAGGTGCAGATAAGGCAGTGTGCGGGTTTAAGCGTTTGTGTTACATCTCTTTGTGATAGCATCTTAATTTCATCCTTTTTTGCTCAACGTGACAAGCCGCCCGAGGACATAAAGTGAATCAGGTTTAAAGCTTAAGTAAACAGACCCCGAGTGTGTTTCAAAGCCTGCTGGGTAAACTTAAAGCAGACCTATTATGCAAAATCGACTTTTTAGAGCTTTTAACCATGTTATAGTTGCTTCTCCTCACTGTTTACTTACCTGAAATTGTATTTGGAGTGATTCGTGCATGTTTGAGCAATCTTGTTTTCAATCCCCGTTTTCACCGTCCTCGGCACACGCCCACTGCTCTGTACTTACTTCGTTCTCCAGTTTTATTTTCTTAATCGGTGACACGCGCAGGATTCGGCAGCACTGCGTAGTCATTTTAGTACAAAAATTCCGCTGCTTTTACTGCATTATAAACACTTCATGCAGAGATGCCATGTTTGGAAACCTTCGGGGAAAAGCGCACTGTGTTGTGGGATGCCTCATAGCTCCTTAGCGCTGGTTAGGAAGCTCCCGCGGTTCCTATGCTAAAGGAGCTATGAAAGGAAGCATACAGGCTCCTTTTCCTAACTCAGTGCACTATTTGGACAGTCCTTATCATGGCAGACGGTGATGCACATCTGGTTTTAAGGAACGAGGAGCTTCATGGCCAACTTGATGAATTCGTAACGAGCCAAAGTCTTCTTGAGTAATGATAAGATTTGAATTATCACATAAGAAAATCTTGCCAGCTCCTTCCTCACATATGAATATTAAACTGTCACTCTGCATTTTGTCTATATCTCCAGCTTCTGTTGTTTATCCTGTGAGATCAGTAACACAGCAGAGCAGATATACGGGTCACATGGTCCAGTCCTGTCAATCACATCATATCACTGCTGCAGTGTGAACCAGTCTGACCTGGTGTGTACTTTTAGCTCCAACAATTTACAAGTATTCCATATATCTGCACAAGAAATCAGAAGTAGGCTGCATGGAGGAAATTTGATTTATTATATTATTATTGTCAAACAGATTTCAAAACACAAAATACACAAACATAGTGGTCATTATTTAGAAGATTTTTGGCCCAGTTAAAAGTGGGTCAGATGTAAAAATGGTTAGGGTTAGAACTGGGTCTTACAGTACCACTTCATGAACACGATTGACATAAATATGAAAAATTGGGTTAAAGTTAATATTATTTTTATATTGTCTTTAAAAAACATGTTGCCCTAAAATTGTCAAGAATAAGCTCCTCTAGTATGAAGTATCTTTGAGTACTTTCTAAAGCCTCTTGTGTGTGACTCTAACCTGCTTAACTTCACTCTACTCGATCAAAGTCGCACAACTTTCTCTCTCTCTCATATCTCTCAATCTATCTTTCTCAACCTGATACTCTCTCTCTTCTGTTGTCCTCCATTTTCTCTTTCTCTCCCCCCCTTCTGTTTCTTTCTAGTTCTCATTCTTGCGCCCCCCTCTTTCTCTTCCCCTCTCTGTCTTTTGTGTCTCTCTCACCCTTCCTCAACTCCTCTCTCTTTCTCCTGTTTTATCTCTCTCTCCGTCTCTCTGCCTCTCCCACCTTCCCCTTTCTTTCTTGATATTTCTCTCTTGTTCTTTCTCTTTTCCTCTATCTACCTATCAATCTCTCTCCTTCTCCCCTGCATCCTTTTCTGTATCTCCATCTTTCTCCCCATGTTTGTCTCCCCTCTCTCGCTTTTGTTGTCTCTCTCTCTCTCCCTTCCTCACCCCCTCTTTCTTTCTCTCTCCTCCGTCCCCCCTTCTCTGTCTCTCTTTCTCTGCTTGTCTCCCCTCTGCCCCCTCTCTCTCTCTCCCTGTCTAACTGTACCCCCATTGCTTCCCATTCCCCTCTCCCCCTCCCTTGCTCTCTTCCACCTCTCTCTGTTTCTCTCTGTTTCTCTCCTTCCCTGTTTCATTCTCTCTCTGCCTGCCCATCTTTCCCCCACATTCTTTCTCTCGCTCCTCTTCTCTCTCCCTTGTCCCCCCACCCTCCCTTCCACACTTCACTCTCTCTTGCGCTCATCTTCTCCTCTCCTTTTTTCTTTGTTATCACTCTCTCTTTTGTCTTCTCCTCTCCTTTTTTCTTCTCTCTCTCTCTCCCTTTCTCTCTCCCTTTCCCCCCCTCTCTCTTTCACCCTGCCTCTCACTCTCTCACCTCCCCCATACTCCTGCTCTTTCATTCTGTATCTGTTTTCTCTGTCTCTTCTCTCTCTGTCATCCTACTCCTTCTCTCTCTCTTTCTACCCCTCCATCTCTGTCTGTCCCTCTCTCGCCCCATATTTCCTGGTTCCTCTTCTAATGGCTCACATCTTTTCATTATTAATGTGATAATTAGCGTGTGCAGTGAGGAGGTGAGATCATGCCTCAGTAGTATAAATATAAACCAGAGTAATGTGAGTTTGAATGAACAGTGTGTTTGACTGATGTACAGGCTGAACAGGTGAGAGAGGAGGTCCGGGCTCAAGATGACATCATGCTTTAGACCAGGGATTCTCAAACTGCGGTCCCCATGGTCAACTTAAGCCATATAGTGGTTAATGGTTTTTATTAGATATGTGATTTCAAATAAAAAAAATCAGCTCAAAGTGTACATTTTAAAGCTACCATTAGATTTTTGTTACCAGATGTGAATGATGACAAATGATTGCTTTCAGTGGTGGAACGTAACGAAGTAAAAGTAGAGTAGAGTACAAATTTTAGGTATCTGTACTTTACTTACTTCCTTTTTACTTTTACTTCACTACATTTGAGAGCAGGTATCTGTACTTTCTACTCCACTATATCTTTGAACAGGACTGAAAAGTGAAAGTATTTTTTATGATTGTTTGAGACCTGCTGAAAAGCGTAAGGGTTTATTTTTAACATGTTTGTATTTTGAACAAACAAAAGATACAAATAAAAACAGCTAGGAAGAAAATGATCGATTTAATTGTTTCTGTTGAACAAAATTCAGCACAAATCAGTATCAAAATCAATACATTTGAAGTTCTTTGAAATTCTGCACGAAATACTTTTGCTTTTTACTCTTTAAGGACATTTTTCAACATACTTTAATATGTTTAATTAAATTGATTTTTCACATGATACTTTTACTTTTACTTGAGTAATTATTTTCTCTAGTATCTGTACTTTTACTTAAATAAAATAGTTGAGTACTTCTGACACCACTGGTTGCTTTAGAGTGGGACTAAACAACTAAACTTTGCCCACAAACACGTTTCGAATAGAGGCAGTACCTGTGGACAAAAGAAAATAGTGATCAAGGAGGAGGGGCGGGGTCTAGAGGTATAAGAAGCCGTGTGATTGGTTTACTTCATTCTTAGATTTAAGTGTTTTTGACCAGAAAGCTCCACATGTACCTAGTTTCCTCTAAAGTTGCCAAAAATGACTATAAATGTATATAAGAATCCTGTGCATTTCAGAACATGTTTGCAGTGGTCTAAACCACAGGGTCAGCTAGTTTTATTCACATTAAGAGGAAGAAATTATAACAGCTAACCAACTGCTCTTGTGATATAGGTAGAAGCAGGTCCATCGACAGGGGAGCCCAAGGTAAGGAGCCTCACATGGGCCTCCCTCTAATAGAAATGAACAGGAAGAGGGTCCAATTTTGGGTCCCTAAGACCCTGGGGCCCGGGACAGCAGACCCCTTTGTCCCCCCCGTTGACTCCCCTGGGTAAACGTGATAGTAGTTGTAGTGTTTGTAGTTGGCAAAGTGTTATTTTAATGCTTTTATTTTTATTTTTACAAAGATTTTAGGATCAACCACATTGTTATGAGACATGTATAGTTCATTAGGCCTTCCTGCTGGTGTTAAAAATAAATATGTTTCAACTTTGCAAGGTGTTTACAAATTTGCAAAACCTCTCCAAATTTTATTCAACTAAGACTAGTACTTTTTTTTTTGTAAATGTTGTAAATATACGATGATACTGTTCTGCTTCATGTAAACCAAAAATGTAATTCCTTAAGTTGCCACAAGATGGAGCCATAAGCCCTTCAATTTCTCCCTCTTCTATGCAGACATTTAAACTCTTCCTGTCTTTCTGTCCTGTAGGTTTTCTATCCCAGGACTGAAGAGGTCTCACCCTGGACCTGAGTCTCGGAACAACAACAAACCTCCAGAACCAGTCATCAGTCAGATTATAGACAAACTCAAGCACATCAACCAGGTGAGGAGTGAAGTGTACGGAAGTGTACGGAAGTGTACGGAAGTGTACGGAAGTGTACGGAAGTGTACGGCAGCACTGACTGGAAATTTCAATAAAGCTGCACTATGCAACTTCTCTGGTGGAGTTTGCCACATACCTTTATCCATGGAGATGTCTGTGTAATCCCTTAGTAGTCCATGTAGAGTTATGTATAGCTAAAGAAGAATTCAACCTTCTTTTGCTGTCTCCATGGACATCTTGCAAGTTACAGGTCAGATCTGTGGAAAGACGAACCTACTCACAAAAGAATAATTGCAAGATAGGTTTACTGTGGAACGTTCAAGTATAAGTAATAATATCTCTTAGGAGACAAGTAGGTATAGTGAATAAACTTAAAGTCCTTTATATCTTCTTGTTGTACATTTTGAAAGTTTGAGGGGTTTTTTTTGTGAAGTTTCTTTGGTGATTTGATGTTGTGACTTTGCTGCTGTTGGAGGACACCCAGTTTGGAGGTGAAGTATTCGCTCCACTGGGTCCCAGCTGTCACCAAGGGCAACAGGTTTTTTGGCTGTCTCTATGGCGACCAGATTTGGAGTTGGAAGAAAGTAAGAGATGCTTGTGGATGTATGGGCTTAAAGTGCATAATGTGACAGGCTTCTATGTTTTTTCAAGTGGCAGATGGTGAGGAAAAAATATTGAAAAGTTGAAAATTAGGGAAGTAGCTCTGAGTTATGGGCAAGGAAAACATTTTAAAATTAATTTCACAAAATAAAAATGAGAGAATGTAAGAATATGGGAAATATCAAAAATAGATTGCAAGATAGGGCCAACTTTATTGAGGAATAATACCATGATTTGGTGCCAAAATTAGGTCATATTTATTGAATTGCTAAACTAATTTATTTATTTTTTTCTGTTACAGCGCTAACATCTGTATATTGATGCTAAAAATCATTCCAAAACAACCCAAACTATTCCTAAGCATATGATGTTTTCCCACATTCACAGAGAGTCATAGAGGTTGGCTACAGAGCATTTACCCCTGAAGTAGGAGATCCTCATTTAAAGTCCAGGTTTTGCAACTTGACTTCATAAATATTGACTCTCTGATAGTTTGACTGACTCACAGGTCTCTTCTGATAACTCATGGACTTTGGCACATGCCTTGGACACAGTTAGTCATAAACATTCACTCTTGTAAAAACAAAAATGTGCAGAAAATAGCAATATTGACGAATGATAATAGTGTGCTGCTCAACAAAATGTACCCAGTCATTTAATTTATATGCAAGTAATTATGTAGGTTTAGTGAGTGCACTTAAGAACTTTCCTTGAACTTTAACTGGATTAGACAGATGTTAGTACTTTCTTTATCTTCCCAAGTTTGACAAACCGAGCACAACAGTTGGGCAAGTGCAATGCAAACCTCCTGTGTATATGGTTATTCAGACGTTTAAACAGCACAGAGGGGCATCTGATGCACTGAAGTATGAAGGTATTTTACCTTATATTGCTTCTGGCATATGGTAATCCTGTAATTTTCATTTAACTTTACTGTTCCAGGCTTTGAGCTTGAGTGGTTTTATTTCAGATGTCTTCAGATCTTAAATACGCTTCCATCTGTTTATAAAGCTATTCAATAAATGTAGATTAGTCAATTTCCAAAATTAAATTTTTACATCAATTTGTATCACTGTTCCTTATTTTAAATGCACTTTTAATATGTGGCTGTTTTCTACTACAACAACAACAACACCTACTACTACTACTACTACTACCACTATTACTATCTGGAATGATGAATAGACTACTGTCCATACTACTACTGTTTACTGGGATGTGCTACTACTACCTAATGGTTCCATGACAGATGCCCTTCCAGACTTTTTACATAATCATAGTATAGGTTGTGCATACTTCTGTGGTGGGGCTGGAGAGGTTTGAGATACAGGAAGTATTGATATCTTGTGTCTAATTTAGGCAGGTTATTAAGAATGTATCCCTGAAAGTATAATAAACATAATTGTACAATTTGCCCAATATCTCGCCTCTGCTTCCTCATTGGCTCATCTGTTTTCAGTGACCCATCTCTGCTTTCTGATTGGCCATCATTTTTGAGGGTTGGCTGCAGCTTGATTTATACAGATAGGCTTCACACAGAGGACTATAACTACAACTACAATAGCTACTACTGTATGTACCAGTACTACCACTAGGCTATTCTCTCTACTACTATCAAAACTACTAATACTGCTACAGGCGTTTTGCGCTTGTGTTTGGCCATTTATGCAGATAGGCCTCACATAGAATACGTACAACTGCTACTATAACCACTGCTGCAACAAGCCCTAGGCTACTAGTAAAACTACAACAACTTCCACTACTGCTACTACTACTATCACCAAAACTACAAGTACCACTCCTCCACGTGTGTTTTGTTCTTATGGTTTGGCTGTGACTTGTGCATGTTGAATATTTATGCAGATTTATGCTGCACACATCACCCTGCAGCTACTACTATAACTACTACTGCAACTACCATCAGGCTACAACTACTACCAATACTACAAGCACTACTAATCCTATCCTTCACATAGGGTCTATACCACAACTACTAATGCAACTACCACTACTTGTATAATGCTACTAGCACTTCACATGTGTTTTGCTCTTGTGGTTTGGCTGCAGGTCATGCATGTTGGATTTTTTATCTGTGTATGCAGCTTCACACAGATGACTATACCCACAACTTTATTATAACTACTATTACTAGTACTATCACTAGCGTACTACTAATACTAATACTAGTACTCCTACTCCACGTGTGTTTTGCTCTTGTGGTTTGGCTGCAGGTCATGCATGTTGGATATTTATCTATGCATGCAGCTTTACACAGATGACAACTTTATTATAAATACTACTAGTAGTACTGCTACTACTACTACTACAACACTAGTACTCCTACTCCACATGTGTTGTGGTCTTGTGGTTTGGCTGTGGCTCGTACCTGTTGGATGTTTATTTGATATTTATGCAGATTGGCTTCACACAGGGGGCTGTTTAATCTCGTACTTCATCAATGCTCTGGATTAACTTCTGACAAAATCTGCTCCTGATTACATTTTTCATGTTCATTAAAACTGTTTACAGCCCACAGCAACAGAAATATTTGTGCAGCAGATCAAAACACCCGGAGAGCACCTTTATGGCGTATGCTAATCCTATTGTAATTCTCTTTTTGACATTTACAATACACAGCTTTTCTCTGCCAGGCTTTGGGCTTGTGTTGTTTAGTATCAGATGTCTTCCAATCGTAAATACACATTCATATGGCAATTAGTCATGTTTTCATAAATGTATTACTCATTATTCAACATAAAATGATCCAGACAAGTTTGAAATATTTCTTTTGAAGTTATTGCAAAAATGCTTTCAAGTCCGGAACACTCAAAAGTGGAACAAATATATATAACTTCCTTCTCTCAGTTTCCATATAAAACATATGTGTTAATGATAAAGGCCATGCACCACATTTTTTCCCATGTAATTGGGCAAAATGTGTCTTGCCCCAGTACAGATACATTGTATAAGCAGCTCCTGAGGTCAAAATAGGAAAGTAGGAAGTGCGCGTTAGCATGCTAGTTGTTGTTAGCTTCATCGTCATGGAAAAAATTTACACTGGTCTCTGAGAGTTTTGAAAAGCGCTTATAAACTTGTCGCAGTGAATAATTAGAATGCTCTGAATGCATAAGGTAAGTGAGGAGTAACTTTGGACCACTGCAAACCCTTTAAAATGAACTAGTTCTGTTTTTCACTTTTTAAGACAGTAAAAATCACATCCTCTTTGAGTGGGTGGATTCAAACTTGTCCTGGTTCAGTCCTGGTTTGAACTCAGTTTGGTCCTGTTTTAGTCCTGGTCTAGTCCAGGTTTAGTTCCAGGTTTAGTCCCAGTTTTGGTGTGTGTGCAGTGCAAAGTAGGCGTGGACGCAAAATGTACTGTAATCATAATATTCTTTTCTCATACTGATCAAACATGAGTTTCAAATATTTTTCTTATTAAAATACATTTAAAACATACATTTAATAACAGTGCCTTGTAAATAAATCATTGGATAAATACTTTAAACAGCTCTGATAACTGTATAGAAAACCTTTGAAACCCCCATTCAGATTAAAAGGGCCTAACATCGCCAAATGAGGTATGGAATAGTCAGCTGGTTTTGAAGCCTGACTCAGATATAAACCACAGATCCTTAGACTGGTTAAACTGGCTGGTAACATCATGGCTGTGTCTGATCTGGCTGCACATAGACCATCTTTGAACACTCAGGTCATGTGCTCAACACACAGCATGAGCTCCTGCAGTCAGGGAGGAGACACAGGGTTCCTTTATGCAGAAATAACAGATATAAATACTCGTTGGTACCCCAGTCTATATATTAACAACATGGCCTGACTGTGCAGATGTGTGGCGCCTGAGTGATGTATATTGTCCAGTTCTACATGTGTTTCTTTTGTCTTTTGTTATGCCATGTCTGTATGTTAATGCTGCTGATCCCTGCTCTGAGCCAATTTTATCCACGAGGAGACAAAATAAAAGAACCCTGAAACTAACCAAATAGAACACACTACATGTTTTTCTTGCATAACATTTTACAACTCTGTGTATATATTTTACTGCATGGAAACTCCAGAATCACCCCAAACATTTGTGTATCTCAAACACAAAAGCAGGCGATGGTGAAGCCTCATTTAGCGCGGCCCTTTACAATGGTTTCTAATGTTGTAAAGTTTACGGACTCTCCACAGACGCGCGTAAACATCTTTGGGCTCCGCAGAAAGTGAGTTAAAACCGTTTTACGAGGGTCCCACCTCTTCCTCCTCCTCCTCTTCCTCCTCCTCCTCGCCAACTTAAAAGACCACCAGCTTTTAGGGCGAAGGTGCAGGCCTCAACAGCAAAGGGACTAATTATGGTTTTGATATGAGATAGAAGGAAACGCATAAACACTTGCACATGCCAGGTATAAGTAATGCAGCTGAGGTGGACCAGTTGACTGGTTATAAGAGGAAATCTACACGTCCCATGATGCATCACTGTTCTGAAGGATAACATCTGGATGCTTAATGACAATAACATAAGTGGGAGTGTTATGGTTTGAGTTTTATTGTAAACATGTTGTGGACCAAATGTTTTAGCCCCTTAATCAATCATGAATGTATTTATTTAGACAAAGCTTTCTGTGGTTATATTAAAGAGACAATTTAACCATGTACTGTATAAAGAAGTGGACTAAGTGAGTGTGACATCACCCATAGTGTTCGACTCCAGGGAAATGAAGCTCATCGAGGCTAGAGCAGTTATAGGGGTGAATTTGGAGCCAAGTTCCATATTTGTAATTCCGACTGCGAGTATCATAGCAACCAAAGAGCCAATCTGGAGTGAGACTGTTGAAGGTAACCGCCTGCACCTCTGGTCTAGCACGGAGTGGGTGCTTAGCAACGCTGTCAATCAAACTTGTTGCTAATGCTAGCGGGAGCGACTTTGGGCAAAGAAGTCGCCTGAATTGTCTGTTATTAATGTTCATATCTTGATTTACGGACACAAGAGTGAAATAAAAACACCAGGATCATGTGGAGCGGATTAATACAAACATTTTAAGACCAAAATGATGAGTCTCACTGCAGCAGTTACAGTGAGAGGGGCGACAATTTTTCAATGTAAAGTGAATTGGAGTTGATGGAGCCGGAAGCGCGCCCATGATCATTTCCTATTTGGAACGCGGCGGCTAGCACGTTAGCTATGTCCATTTATATATACAGTCTATGAATTTAACATAATTTTATATTTTTCTGTTGTTGTCCTAAAACTGAGAAGACTATGTATTTATAAGTTGTAGGATTACTCACCAAATATTACGAGTACTTTACGGCTGTAAATGCAATGAATGTTGTGGGTTTTTTTGTTTTTGCGATCTAAACTGCAAAGCAAATACAACTGATTAGAATACCTAAAAGTTGAATAAATATATATATCTTCCTTCTCTCAGTTTCTATACACATCACTTGGGGCTGTTTTTATATGTGTTAATGTTAAAGGCCATGTACCTGATTTTTTTTCCATGTATTTGAACGAAATGTGTCTTGCCCCAGTACAGATACATTGTATAAGCAGCTCTTGAGGTCAAAATAAGTCTGTCTGCATCTGATTAGAAAGCGTTTTTTCTGAGAATCAGGAAGTGTGTGTTAGCATGCTAGTTGTTGTTAGCTTCATCGTCAAGGCAATTATTCGCAGTGAATAATTAGGGTGCTCGGAATGCATAAGGTAATGAGGAATAACTGGACCACTGCAAACAATTTAAAATGAACTAGTTCTGTTGTTCATGTTTTTAAGACAGTAAATTCACATTCTCTTTCAGTGTGTGGGTGGATTTAAGCTTGTCCTGGTTTGGTTTGGAACTATGCACTCACTTTATATTTTTCAGTTATTTTCCTGAAATTGAGAAGACTGTATTTATAGATATAGGATTACTCACTGAATATTACTTCCAATATATGGAAGCTGGAACAATATTTTTTTGGGGTCAATATTTATCGTGTGTACATTTTCTTTGCACTACTGGGAAAGTTTAGGTAATTTTTCAGCAATATGATAAGATTTAAGCAGTAAAATGTTGAATAAATCATTTCTATGACTCATTATCGATACAAACTAAGTACTAAAGTGTTTCAGTAAAGAAACAGATGACAAAGGAGATGCAGTTATTTGAGGGCAGTTTTGAACAGGTGAGTTTTCAGGGCTGTTTTGAAGATGGTGAGTGTGGATGAGTCTCTGATGTGTTTGGGCAGGGAGTTCCAGAGGGTGGGGGCAGCAGCGGAGAAGGCCTTGTCCCCCCAGGTCTTAGGTTTAGTCCTGATGGGGGGAGACAGGAGGTTGGCATCAGCTGATCAGAGAGCACGGATGGGTGTGTGGTGGTGGAGGAGCTCAGAGAGGTTAAGTGTCTTGCCCAAACCCACAACTATGGTAAACACTGTAGGAAGTGTGGGTTAAACTGGGTCAGTGTTCTGCCAACTTCTAACAGCTTTATTCCCAGTTACAACATCTCCGGTTTTACATTGAACAATTCATCTTATTCTGGAAGTTGCCGTAGGCGCCGCCATCGTCATTCAAGTTGTATTATTTTGCATGAGGCTGCTGTCACAGATAATCAGGGCAGTGTTGACATGTTGGTGCACATCAACACTGGACACTTTACACAAATCAACCTACTTTATGTCATATTTTAACTGTGAAACTTTTCTCAAATTCTCCATTGAAATATAAATACATAAGTGGGTGGGGCTGAATAATCTTCAAGTTAATTCTGCTCTGCAATTGCACTCATAACTACTGCATCAAAATTAATATACTATCTCTAAAGCATCCATTGTCTTTTAGCACACCACTCCTCCTTTCTTCCTTCAATCCTTTCTTTTCCTCCTTTCAGTCCTCATGGTTTACTTTCTGGTTCATATGTTGGACTTAATCAGAGCTGCTTGTCCTGACCCAGTTTGGGGTGTGCGAGTTTGTGTCATGAAGTCAGCGGCTGCAGCAGAGGGACCTGGGACTTTTCCAAACACTTCACTTCCTGCTAAAGCTAAACTCCTCTGCACCCCTCTTCTTTGCTCCTCTGCTCCTCTCTCCTTTACCTTTATGCCTCTCTCCTCTGCTCCTCTGTCATTTGCTCCTCTGTCTATTGTCCTCCTCTCTCTATTGTGCATGTTTTGGGTTGATGGGGAAAACCAAAGTCCCAGGAATTGACCTGGAACCTTTTTGCTGTGAAGCATGAGCGCTAGCCATTCAGCCAACTGTACTGGTAGTAGCAGTACTTGAAATTCAAAGGATTATTAGTAGTGCTAACTGTAAAGTGAATTTAAGGAAAACGAAGCGCCATAATACAGAAAAAATATATTGTCTGAATCTCTATAAATTACATAAAATGTGTGTCTTTTTGGTTTATGTTAAAACGGGTGACGTGACATCACAACATTCTTGAATGCTGTGGCGTCAAAATTGATGTGCAATGAATTTCAGAGAAAATTCAAAATCTTGAACTCGGGCGTCTGACACCGTGTGAACACGCTGCATTTCAAGCGTTCACGCAGTGCGGGAATGTTGGACCAGCCTAGACGTGCATCCACCATAGAGTTTGTATGTAAACCCGACGCCCCTGATGCCATGGTCTGAATGAAGCATTAGAGTTAAAAGTTCTAAGGTGGAATTTGCTGTTTACCTGTGAGATTGTAGATTTATTGACCTGGTTTATGGTTAATATCTCTGTAATTACTGGACCTATCCACATGAACAAAAATCAAAAAACCTGACACAAAGTTCAATGTCAGTATAAATAAACAAAAGTTTATGTTTTCAGAATAGCTTGAGAAAGTGGTGCCATTATTCAACCCCAAAGACATGATTGTCAGTTGAAAGGACTTCAAACCATAAGACTACGTTTGTAGAGCCAGTCTCTAAATCTAAATAATGATTAGGTTCAACATGTATGAATTTTCTGGTTGGACATATAGGTTATAGAGTTATAGAGTTATATAGACCCCTGCCCTCCATGCAAAATGATAAATTCTACTATGTGAACACAACCTATTCACTGGAATGCATTTCAGTTGACGTCAAATTTGGACAAAGCCACGAGTCAAAACCACTCACCATCACAGTGCACCAATGGCAGCAGCCCCTTCTCCTCAGCCTCTTCGATCTGCCTGATACTGGAGCTGTAAATGCAGAGTTCACCATGACCGCGACTCAGATTTGGTAAATAATGTCATGTTCTTCTCTGAAAACCCAAACACTCTTAAACAGGAGTTATTTTAGTCTGGGCTCTTGTCCTGTAGAGATCACTTTTTTTTTCCCCACATCTGTTGGACTTCCCAGAGTATTGGGTTTCTTCTGTGAACAGCTAATCTCACCGGGGATGGCTGAGCTAGTGGCAAAACGGAGCAATTACGTGATTGGTCTTTGATTACGGCGGTCTGCTCATTTGTCAGGTGGTCGCTGTTTCGGGGTCAGATCTCGTGGGACAGACCAGTCCATATTTATGACTGGTTTAGGACAGAGACACATGTGAAAGACATCTCTGAGACTGTGGGGCCAATCACCTCACCTCTAGTGAACCAGGGCTGTTTTAAAGACTCACCACACATTATATGGAGGAGCGTAGACTTGAGTGTAACTACTGGAGTTATTCAGTCCATTAATATATATATATATTTTATTTGCACCACAACCTGTTCACTAGAATGACGATACTTTCAATTTGTTTAGTTCAGCTAAATGATTAAATTGGCATTTTACCATGTGATCTTATTCAAGACCATTCTAAAACTGTGATTCAACTTGAGATGTTTCTGTTATTTTTTTCAATATCGATACCTCACTCTTAGTATCAATAAGGATCTGGGTATCAATTTTTATAACCTTAATCTGTAGCCACAGGCCAAAGGTCCCGACTGACAGAAGCATGACTGCTAATCTTCCCCTCATGGCCTGTTGCCCTTTAACCTTTAGAAGCCAGAGTGATATGTGGAGTGTATGTAAAGGACTCTTGACTTCAGTTCTGCACATTATAAGTCTGAACTCTCTTGCTGAAAACAAAGGTGGATTGTTCAGACAAATGCTTCAAGGTTTGCTTCACCTTTGGATTCTGACCAAACCACAATGATGCTGCCCACCACTCACAAACACACAAACACACAAACACACACACAAGCATCTTAAATCTAACTGTAACCAAGAACTATTAGCAAGACTTTGTATAAGAAAGTTCATGAAGTGAACTGCAAAGGTAACCATTTGCTTTGTATCTTTGCCTTTTCAATTATATTCCAGAGAATGTAATGATCGATTACATCCCCATTACATTACATTCCTATGAGACTCAATTAAACATTTTTATATTGACAAATCATTACACCAATACAACCAATCTTGTCTGTCTTAATGTTTTGTATCTTAGTCTATCCATGTATGCTGAGCCTGCCTCTCTCTCACACCTCACTCTCTCTCCTCCTCTCACCCCATTTCCCTCCTTTTGGTCTTAACCTGAGCTTGGTCCTCCTCAGACTAATTGAAGCCAGGAGCTGAGAAAATCCTACAGGTAGAACAGGAATCTGAAAAACAAACCAAATTCCATCACGCAGCGCCACTTCCTCCGGGCCACCGTAGCCTGGGCAGAACCTCTCAGTAATGTTTGCCATACACAGGGAGGGACACTTATACTGCACGCACACATGTTAGCATTAGCCACAGCTGCTAACCTTTACAGTAGTTACACTGAGATGTCTTCACCTGTTTACAGCCAAGAGGGACTTTGAAAAAAAACAGACCCACTTGAAGTAATGTAGGGGGCAGGTGTGGTCTTAAATCTTTATATGAAGGGAAATAGACTCCTAAAGTTACAATGGAAGAACATAAAACATAATGATATGAAGGGGAATTACAATTGTACTTGAGTGTCTAAGTGGATCATATATTTAGTGAGTTTAGTAAGGGCTTACGATGGTGATGCGAAATGATAGCGTTTAATCATATGGAAATGTAGCACACTCTTGGCAAATGTAATTCAAAGTTAAAAGTGGGGCTGTATGTAAGCTAGTAGCATTGTGCTAGCTTACATACAGCTAGTAGTATTGTGAGGAATCTGATGAAGAGTGGTTGCTAGTTACCAATGTATCTGTAATGTCTAAGTTATTGGACGCCAATCAAACCAAAAGTTGGCGATTAAATCCCACCTGCAAACAGTATAAACTTTTGCTGTGTTCTTGGGCAAGACACTTCTCACATCTTGTCTATGAAAAAAGTAAGACCCTTGCCTATTATTGATAGTCATACAAAGAACTGAAACTTTTTAAAATTTGAATTAAGAATTACATTAAACACAGACATCAAATGAGCACTATATAACTTTGGAGGGCTTGATGTTGTTGCTTTGCCTGGAATGTTCCACAGTATGGCATTAAACTTACCTATCTTGCATTTTTTCAACTGGAGTTTTTTTATTGCTCAAAAATACATTGAAAAAATGTGAGCAGGTCTGACACTCCACAGATCTGATTTGAGACTTGCCCTGGTGGCATAACCTGCTTGTCTCCATGGATACGTTTAATGGTACACTTTGGAACATTCCAGGGACGCAATAACTCCATAGAGACAAACAGATGAAGCCTCCTCCACCAGTAAAGTTACACAGTGCGCCTTTAACTTATATTGAGAATCTCTATAGGTTTGACAGACATCTTTTTTTTTCACCAATAAATTAATATAATGAATTCAAGTCATTTTAACCAGGTATTTTTGCAGTGCAACACCTGAAAATGCTACCATTGCCCCCCTACCCCTGTGGTCCAAACACGTGTAACATGATAAATATTGTGGAGCACAGAAACGCTTTAACCCAAAGAGCAGTTTCCTGAAGCTCCCAGTGTGTGGTAGACCTCTCCTCTGGCCTCTCTTTATAATGACACTAATACACACCATGGGAATCACACCCACAGCCTCTCCTACATGTCCGCTGTGCCCTCAGAGGCTGGCTACTGTTTGAACTTTACTACCTGTGGGGTTTTAGGAAGTAGAAAGTACTAAAGTAAAATACAGTTACATAAGCTACTATATAAATCATTCAAATACATGGCTGTGTACTACTACTACTACTAGTAGTAGTAGTAGTAGTAGTAGTAGTAGTAGTAGTAAATTATATGTAGAAATAATATCTTCAAAATTAATAAATGAAACCACCAGCTAACATCTGGGTTTATAGTAGTAGTATTTGTTGTTGTTGTAGTTTTAGTAGTAGTTTACATGGTTTGAATAAGACCTGGCTGCAAGTAATAGAATCCAAAATGCAGTGGAAGGATACTTTGAAAATGTATTTAGTTACAGAACACTGAATGCAAAATGTATTTTGTAATGTATTCCGTTTCCGTGGTCCAATCAGAGTACTGTATTCTGAATACTCTGAATAATTTTACACCAAGTAGCCTTACATTATAATGTAAAAACTATGACATAATAATTATTTTTGTTGCACTGTTTGTTATGCATTCATTTATGTCCATTTAGAGATGGAAAGCACACATGCATTCACTTCTGTATTCCCACTAACACTGCGCAGTTCAAAGCCAAAATTGCATGATGAAGTAACTGTATTCTGAATAACACCAAATGAAAGA
>KN484410.1:27421-38564 GCA_000787095.1 Periophthalmodon schlosseri
ACAGGTACTCAAAATTATATCCGGTACATGTATTGACTTACTTCCCAACACTGCCAAAATGTTTTCCTCACGTTTTTTGAAGTCTTATTTACTGCCCCCTGTCTGTTTTATGATTGTGGTGCAGCCTGGAGCAGTCAGAGGTGTGGGGCTGTGTTTGTGAATGAGTTTTAAGGGTTTTTAAATGAACCGTGACACTGCACAGGACCTCAGGGGGACAACAGGATTCTCACTTCTACTTTACACCAGAGCTAGAGGTGAGAGAGTCACGTTGGTGTGTGGATTATTGTTTGGTTTCACTGATTCACAGGCCTAATGTCTTTTATTAGTTGTCACTGTTTAAAAGCCTGTTTAAAAGTAGAAAAGATTACAAAACTGTCTTTGCTCCAAGTTTTGAGTGGCAAGTTCATTAATTCCATTTTTCAATTATTTTTTATTGAATTGTGTGAAATGTTTATTAGGTCAAAGATGATCCTTCCGGTGTGAACATATCAGTATTTCTTCCTGCAGTTTTGTGGAGTTCTGGTTCTTTACCTCCAGGAATCTCTCGCTCTGCCCCCCTCAGCTCTCCCCTCTCAGCCTAGGACAACCCCTGCTGCTGGGGTCAGACGGAGCATGTGAAGGCCCTATTCCTCTCAATTAGTCCCTCCACTAATGAGGTCCAAGTGCCCAGACCTGTAGTGCCACCCACTCCTTAGACCTTCCCCCACCCTCCTCCCTCCTCACACCCACCTCTCTTACCTTCCTGTCCCAAAGCAGAACCGCCCCACAGTGCCCATTATCACACAGCCAGCCTATAAAAACCTCTGCACTCAACGCTCGATTAGCACCAAGCAGAGCAGAGGTGCATTTTTCGATTTTCAGAACAAAGAGTCAGATTATGCTTAAATGACTTGAAACATGGCTGAACAAATAAAGGTTAAATAGTGAAGCAATATTTCCACAAATGACAGTAAAACCATTTGTCTGGTCTTTGATCTCTGTATTTTTTACACAGAGGGATGTAGGTCTGGTCCCCATGCTCTTCGTCAGGACCTCAAGACAGAACCAAGCATGATCGTGGAATCAGATTTTTTTTTTTAATCATTTTATGAGTTGTGTTATAGATAGTTCTCAGTAGCTATAGTCACAGCTGCCCTGGGGTAGACTGATTGAAACATGGTTGCCAATATCTACTAGCTACCACCAGCACGGATGACATTATGTATACACACACAGACAAGATGGGTGGTGTGTTTTGCCCAAGGACACATCAACAGTATGAATGAACTAGAATGGGATTTGTAAATCTTCATTCTCGTACATTAAAAATAACTTACTGTACATTCCACTATATTATTATACAAATCTTAGTCTCCAACAACTGCATGTTCCTGCCTACTTCCTGTTCTTATTGTGGTTAGGCTTGGTCACATGTTGCTATGAAACATGTCCCCCAACTCCGCACCTCCTCCGCAAAAGGTCAAAGGTCATGCTTCCTGTTTCCTGTCTGTGAAGGTCATGAGAGGGTCACCCCGTGAGGCTCTGGAACCCCCTCTGTTCTTCCTCAGTCTTTTGTCTTGTCTCGCGTTGGTGTATTTTTGGCTTTGGGCTGGGTTTAGGGGGGTATACGGGGGTACTGCCTGTGTGAACTTGTCATTAAAGGTCCTGTACCTAATTTCCTCACAAAAATGGGCTAAATTAGTCTTGCCCCGGTGCAGATATATTATATAAGCTACTCTTGAGGTCAAAATACTGTACTGTTTGCATCTAATTAGAAAGCATTTTATCAACCAATAATTAGGAAGTGCACTGTTAGCATGCTAGTCTGTTGTTAGCTTTACCGTGACAGTAAACTCAGATCTGGCCTCTGAAAGCTGTGAAAAGCACTTATAAACTCATCATGGTGAATAATTAGGATATTCGGAATGCATAAGTGAGGAATAACTTTGGACCTCTGCAAACCGTTTAAAATGAGCTAGTTCTGTTTTTCACGTTTTTAAGACAAAAATCAGGTACTGCGCCTTTAACTGCTCCTAAATCGTGGTCCCCTCACGTGCCCCCTGCTCTCCCTCTGTGTTGCATACCTTTTCTTTTTGAAGACATAACTTACTGCTGTGTATGACATCTTGCTTCCTCTTGTTTTTCCTGCTCATGTCTCATCGCTCAGATTTAGTAACAAGAAGAAAAAATATTACCGCAAGTGGCTTCCTCCCATAGTTCAAGGACATGTGTTAGTTGAATTGGTGAAGCTAAAATGTCCATAGAGAATGAATTTGACGGTTGTCAGTCTGTGTGTGTGGCAACCCTGGATCTAATGGACCACTGTCAAACCTTCAGCTTGGTACTCCTGACCTAGGTCCTCTCTGATGAAAGTTCATGGAGAGGTAGCACTGGTGGGTCAAAAACACAGCACACATTTCCTACTGTGACAAATATATATACTTTAACTTAGTGAACCTAAAGTGTACAATGAAGAGAGTGACCTGAATCCAGATATGAAGATTTTTTTTATTTGAAATGGAACACAACACAGAATGGTATACAAACAACCACCATCTGTTTGTCCCCTTTGTATTGTTATCGGTTTGCCTGGAATGTTCCACAGTATGGTTAAACTTGTCTTTCTTGCATTTATTCAGTTACATACATTTTCATTGCTAAAAAATACCTTTGCATTTGTGGTTCTGTCACCTTCTTGTTACCATGGAGATATGCAAGTTTAAAACCATACTGTGGAACATTCCAGGTGAGGCAATAATAGCTCCTTGGGGACACACATGGTTGCAAACCCTCAATCAGAACAAAAATTACATGTTCATTACGTGTTCCTTTTTCTTATCATTATTCTTCATTACTATGTTTTAGATTAGAGTTACATTTTGTGGCTGCCTGTACAGTATTGCATCTTCTTAATTAACTTTTTCGTTTACTGGTAACGCACCAAGAGAGCTTAGTCAGCACATTTATTACCAAAGCAAATCAACAAGCCTAGCATTTTTCATGAAACATTTTCTGACCATTCACTACATTTGAGAAAAGTTTTACCCCCACATGACCCTGGGAACCTGGTCCTGCCCATATACAGCGGGCGGACAACGGACACAGGCAGATTGTCCAAGGGGTCTAATCTGATTTGAGCACCGGCGTTTAAGAAAAAATCTGCCACATTCACAGACACTAGTCAAAGCTTTTCATTGGGTTAGCCTCCAAAAAACGATGGGAAATAGTTGTCATGCCAGATATATTTAATACTGAAGGGGCTTAACTCTTTTGTGGCTCAATCCGGAGAGACACGTAAGGACTACTGTAACAACAACAACCATGTTTAATCAGCTTTTGCCCTATGTAGAGAAGGTTTAGTCGTTTTATTACTTTCCAAAGTCGAAATCCAACAGGGAGCAGTCAAAACATCGCAGTGTTTCACTCCAAAGCAGTGAAATCTGGAAATAACTTTATTATTATACAAGCTTTAGTCTGAAAGGTGGAGCCGCCTCACGCCCTCTTTTAAACACGAATGGGGAGATGGTACGATCCATTTGTTTTTCCGAGAAGAATTAAAATCAGGAAATGAAGGTTGTCTGCGAAAGGCGTCTCAGGCTATGCTGCTGTTTCGTGACATGGTTTTTTGGGGTCAGAAAAAAACAGGACAGGAGCAGAAAGAAGATTGAAAAGTATAACCCTATCTTTTAAAACTTTTTTTTTTTTTTTTGCAATTGTTTTGAGGAGTAAGAAACAGGGTGGAGCACTGTTGTTCATATGTGGACTGAATGAACAAGATTCATATAAGTGAGATTGCGTGGTTTGAAACTGGCACTGAAGGAAATAATAATATTGACAGCTACACTAGACGACCAGCTGGTAGAGTTTCATTTTAGCTATCAACACATTTTCATTTCGCTAACACCTTGGCCCTATTTTGGGGTTTTTGGCTAGTGATTCCTTCCTGATTTGAAGGACTTTTCCCCATTCAAAAGATATAATATTTTAAATCACTTGAAACCCATTAATAGCTACTTTGTCAGGTTCAATTTTACCTATTTCACTTCTAAATATATTCTGCAATAAATGTAATAATGTAAAGTATATTTTCTGTTAAGTTGGGTTGATCCCTGTCCATACGATCATTTTAACAGATTAAAGCGTCTGTTTTATTACAAAAGATTAGCCACAGTTGCCAGTGATTTGTAGATCTATATATACCACCATTCAGTGATGTCCAAGTTCTTACAAATCCTTTATGTTGTATATAGGCCCCATTTTGAGGACTTTTTACCAATCAAAAGATATATAAAATTTTGTTTGAAATTGTTAATTGCTATGAAAACAGTTCCAGTTGTTCACTAGAAAACCTATGAATAGCGTTGCGTAGTTTAGTTTTTTCATTGAATCCCTCCATCACATATTGCTGATTTAAAGACTTGTTTTTTCTGATTCAATAAAAGTGGAGACATAGACAGGGTGGGACTCAAATGTTCTTAAGTAATATCTGGCCTGAGCTGAGAAGATTTATATCAGCGTGTCACTATGTTAGGGGAAATAAAACTAAAAGCATTTTTGGCAGTTTTTACTTCTTTATAGATAGACATAACATTTTTTTTAATTTTATTCCGTTCATTTACAACAGTGGAACCACTTTTACCCAGTTAGTTTGTTCGTCACTTAGTTCATTTCATTAGACTTGCCTTAGACTTGCAGATTCATGTACTTAAAGATGGATGCACTGTGTAACTTTCGAGGTGGGTGTCTCCATGGGGATGTTTTTGCTTCACTTGAAAAGTTACATAGTATGGCATTAAACATATTTTGCATTTATTAAATTACTGATGTTTCTATTACTAACAAATACCTTGGAAAAACATGCATTATTACTGTGCGTTGGTTTACCACTCTACATATTGGACCTATAACTTGGCCTATTGGCGGTACATGCTTGTCTCCATGGAGACAGGCAATTTTAATGCCAAACTATGACACATTTCAGGCCTTGCAGTAATATCTCCATTGGGACAACCAGAGCAGTTGGATAGTGTACCTTTAAGTTGGAACTGGTTCTGGTTTAGACCTTTACACCTGGATGAGTCATTTTTTTAGACCTGGTTTAGTCTTGGTCTAGCGCTTGTGGTACTTGTGGTACTCCAAATATTTTATAAGCTGCTACTCAGTGTCTACTACGGCCCCCCACACGTGTCCCTCTTGTAGCCTGTCTGCTGTCTACAGAGTTTCCTTGTGGTCCCGACCTGCTTTCCTCCTCTGTGGTAAACGTGATACTCGGCGGCACTCTCTGCTCATGTGGGATCAGGAAAGAGGGAGTTAATTTCCTTCGTTATCAAAGAAAAATAGCGTCTAGTGAAAAGGCAGCGGTCGGGTTTGTTTAACACTGTGACCCTCGGCTCCACTGTAAGTAGCATGAGAAATCAATTATGCAGGACTGTGTTAAAGCTTTCCTATTAACAGTAGAAAAAATAATACTACAACTTTACAACTTTTTACACACTCAAAGACAATTTACACTTAAATGTGCACTATGTAACTTTTCTGATGGGAGGTCTGCCCCCGCTTGTCTCCATGGAGAAGTTATTGCTTTGTCTGGAATTTTCCACAATATGGCACCAAACTTATCAAACTTTCTTCAATGATAGGTGTTTTTATTGCTCAAAATTACCTTGAAAACATGCCTTTTCACTGTGAGGGGGTCACTTCTCCACAGATCTGACCTGTAACTTGGCCTAGTTGCGTCACTTGATTATATGGACATAGGCAGGTTTAAAGCAATACTGTGGAAGGTTCTAGGCAAATCAATAACATCTTCATGGAGACAAGCACGTGGGGGACCCCTTAAAAGAACAGTTACATATTGTACCTTTAAGAAAAAATAAGTAACATACTAAAAAATAAGAGGTTTTGAACAGTCAATAAACATAATTATGTCTTAGTATTTACATTATCAAAGTGTAAATTCCACTCAAGATGACTTTATTTTTACTTGTTCATACTTCCTATTTCTGTCAGCCAATCAGAGCCTGCTACCTTTTCCTCTTAACCAATCACATCTGAAGCTATTCATATAAAAGTCCTTTCTCTCCTCTTCAACATCTTGCAGTTTCTGCTACAGCCACAACCCTCAACCACCGCAGCAGCAGAACCGTCAGCCTCCTCAGCCTCTCCATCTCCTCCTCTTCACTGAAAACATTGCCTAGGACTTAGAGGGAATTTTTTTTTTTTTTTTTACAAACAAATCCATTTCCACACTTCATTGCATCATGGACATTACTACCTGCCAGGTTTAAGCTCTAAAGTTAACCCAAACCATACACAATTATTCTGTTTGTTGTAAGATTTTGAACTTGTTTGAAGTTTGACATTTATAATTTCACCTCTGGTTGAGGTGGTGAAGTTGCCACAGTATAAACCAGGATTACCGGCTGTTTAGACTTCACAAATGTGGCTCCCATAAATGTTTTATTTGTAATTTGTCTAAAGAGGTAGTTGTTTTACAGCCTGTAATCTTCTAATTGCAGAGTTTTTGGTTAACCTGCCGGACTGGAAACTGTTAGCTTTGTTCATTTAAAGACAATGGGCGAACCAAGACTGAATTGTATTAAAAAGTGACATCAGTTTTTAACATTTTCTTCTGTCATAAAAAGCAGTTTGTGTTTTCTTGGTTAGTTATATTTTTAGCAGAAATAAATAGCCTAAGTAATGACAGACAGAAAATGTGTGGAAAAATACAGAGCCCAGTGAGGTATTAGGAGCAAATTCTTGCAAATATTTGGTAGGTTACCATAAAATGTCTGTGTAATCCCTCAGTTGTCCAGGTCGGATCCATAGCAAAAGACGAAGTCTAAATCTGTCAACTGGACAAATCACTCCTACAACGATTTGTCCAGTTGACAGATTTAGACTTCGTCTTTTGCTATGTAACATAAAATGTCATCACAATAAAAATGCTGCATGCTGTCGTTTTTTTTTTATTTGTGGCATTCTATGTGTATCACCGATTTAAAAAGTAAATTAAAGAACAAAGTAAGTACCGAGAAAAGGTGGGGCAGATGTCTTAAATGCTGGAGAATAAAGATTACTCGAACATGTACGATTCAAGGCGATTTTGCATAACAGGTCTCTTGTATGTTACTGTTATTTTATGGCTGTAACATACACTAACCATTTTAGCATGCTAGCATTTTTAGCCTTTGCACACAGTATTTGCCTCTTTCGATCAGATTTGGAGTCAGATATGAAGGAGACATTGAGAGAGCAGCAGGTTGTGTCTGGGGCCGTCTTTGTTCGGACATGTCTCGTTCAGTGAGGACAAACACCAAGTCACAGACCTCACTTCTGTGCCCTCCGTCCTCCTCCGTCATCCCGGGACTCTTCCCTCTCACGCTGATGTCATTCCTCTGGCAGCCATGAGCGATGAGTGGTTCTGCTGGTATTTCTTAAGGAGATTCCTCATAGGGCAACTCAGACTCAGACTTTAAGCATTCAGTGAGGTAAGGGGGAATTTGTATTTAATTTGTTGCCTTGTCAAACATGCAGAAATAAAATAAATATTGTGATTCTTAGTATAAATGAACTAAGCTCCAAATGGTTTAACAGAGATGGGTATCTGACCTCACACACAAGTTATGAGTGTTATGGCCAACATGTCTAAAGAGCATTAGCAATAAAAAAAAAAAAGAAAGAAAGAAAGAAATGGGATAATAAGATGGGAATTGTATTTCTATAATTTCTAGTATTGGAACTTAAAATAAAGAAGTAGTAATTGTACTGTACTTTACTGTTATAATTTACTTATAAATGATGTAGGCCAAATACAATTAAGTACCTATATTTTGCAGTCTGTAACTAGTTTGTACACTATTGCTTTTGTATTTTCTTTGATACAAAAGAACATCAGTAACTCCAGACTCAATCATCATATGCAGTTACAAAAAGTGCCAACAGATGGTGCTCTACTTGTATCTGCTCACCAATGAAACAGAAAACCAAAAACAAGGCTCGCTATTACTACAGTTTCAGAGGGAGACAGTGAATGTGCAGGATTACTGAAGCAAGTGGGAATGAGGAAATACTTCTGTGGATATGCTATGGATGAGAATACAACATTGTAGCATTTGGTTAAAAGTTCACATTTGCATAATAGGCCCTTTATTTCCAACTAATTCTAACACTATTCTAATATCCTCCTTCTTCACTCATTTGGGTCTCCTCAAACTCTTTGTATAAACAAGATATGAACTTTGTAGTCACAATCATTTCTCATTGTGATGAACACGACAGTGTTTTGGCTTGGGCCTTGGGTTTCACAGATGTAAAGTAAACACTGTGGAATAGTTGTTTTCTGGTTTGGGCTCAGTGCGGTAGCATTAGAGCCAGCTGTAGCCCTTTGCACTGACCCAGAGCAGCTCATGTGGGGAGGGGACCTAAACAAACAAGTGTCCCAGCCTGTGCGGAGCTATGGAACATGGCTCGTGCATAGTCTTAGGTCATTTTTCTGTTAGAATGAAGTTATTATACATTAAGAACACAGATTGTGCATTCTTTAATTCTCTTTTAAACATGTGTTGGTCACCTTGGGATAAATATTTCACATGCTCTATAATAGTAATAGTCTGCATTTGGAAAATCTACTTTTAACTACTTTAAACTACACCTCCATTTCCAAAGAGGCATTTAGGCTTCCTAGCTCCCTCCCCTGTCAGCAACAGGAATGGACAATCAGAAAGTAAACAAGTCCTAGGCCACTGCAAATGCTATGCTAATAAAGCTGTGAATTCATTGTGTACACCATTTGACCGCAGAACAAGTCCGATGATCGTTTATAGTCTTAAAAACTACGTAGGAGAAGCCTGGAGTTTTATCTATGACGCAACAAAACTGGTCATATGTGATTGGAGCATTTACTATGTACTATGTGCTCTATGAGTGACTTAAATGAGTTAATTGTACATGGATCATGTTCTGTGTGCAGTTTCCATTAAAGCGCATGTTAGCTGCTTAAGGATGGTACAAAAGGTCAGTGTATTGGCTGCCAAATAAGACTGGTATGTATCTGAATGACTCACATTAAATACTTGATTTTGACTCATGATGACAAAGTCGCTTGGGAATGAATATGTTTTTAAAGACAAATGTTGGAATATATATGGAATTGAAATGCAAGAGAGATACACCTCTCTTGCAAAGCCTTGAACACCTTGTCACCATTTGCAGTCTGCATATTGTAGGCTAGCTTGAATTGGTTCAAAGGCAACATTTGTTAACATTTTAGCCATTGCAATAATAGAGACCAAACAACTTAATTGCAATGCATGGTAATTCTCAAACTGCCAAAAACCAAATTGTACCAGGAATCCTTCTACCACACAGTTTGTACTTCTTCTTTAGAGAAATAAAAGTTCTGTTAGTGTGATTCAAGATCCAGTTGTTTTCTAATCGTTATCAGCTTGGTGCTTTTTAATCAAGAAGTCTACAGCCAGTTCTCAGTAAAAGCATGTGGTTTGGAGCTGCTTTTGAACTATTTGAACTAACTGTTTGTGTTAAATGAAACACTTTAGAGCTGTGTCCTCTTTTCACACCAAGTACCACTTAAGAAAATATTTTGCCCTCCAAGTGCTATACCAGATTTAAAGTTCTTCAACGTGGGATAAACAGGCTCTAAAATAGGACTGCAAAATTGCTTAAAGGGCCCATATTTTGTTATTTTCTGATCTGTGTTATAATGTTTGTTTCCTCATCAAAAATATATCTGGAGTTGTGTATTATTTCATTCTCACACAAATCCTGCATATTTAGGAGTTCTTCTCTCAAACTGAAAACACTCTGTTCCACCGTGTGATGTTATGTGCTAATACAAGAAGTGCTCCACTGTGTTTTTAAACTCCATACACCTTCACTCGAATCATTTGGGTGATTTCAGCCTTGCACTTGCCAATCTGTATTGAACTAAAGGTAAAAGGTAAAAGGTCAAATCTAAATTCAGCAAATATTAGAAATGCAGAGTAATCTGTGTACCACCAGGGGGGGATGTACCACAGTTTGAGAACCCCTGTTATATACTCTTATCTTTATTTACACAAAATCATATTCCAAACATATTGTGGTCAGCTTGTTAATGAGTCTGTCTCTGCCTGTAGCCTCTGTAATTCAAAAAACCACAGACGACGTATCTCTTTTATTCTAATCCTACTTCCTCTTGGGTCTGTGTAATGGCGTCAGACTCCGGGTCACTCCCTCTTGTGGTTAATGTGGGCACTGCGGACAATTCCACATCATTTTGGCTCGGGACAGGGGCAGTGGTCCAACTGGCTCAGCCCCTGAGGGCCGCCATAGAGAGTGGGGAGAGAGGGGTGATGGAGAGGGGAGAAAGGGAGGAGAGAAGGGAGAGACAAATGAGAATGAGTCCCCGTTCTGTCATTGGTTTGAAATCGCAGCCAACAAACCCAATTGTTCTTCTTTTCTTTGTCAAATCCAAGAATTTGTCTCAAAGGAAATGGGTTGAACTTTCAAGCAGCAGTACAAATGTGTGCAGAATAAATGGTCTTTGCCTGGTTTGAATGCAAACCAGGCAGAGGACCATTATACCAAACTTACTTGGAAAAACGATAACATTTGTAAGCAGGATATTACGGTGCTGTAAATGATATTTACTGTGAAAAAACAGGAAAAACAGAACTAGTTCATTTTAAACGGTTTGAACCCATATGCCTACAGCAACAGCATTTTTTTATTTTATTTTATCAACTGCTTAATGCTGTAAAAAAAACTCAATACTGTCCAGCTGTCCAAAAAAGCTGCAGCACAACAAAATGAATTAAAGAGTTAAACCACAGTCAGTTAGCCTGGGCATGGGCCGGGCAAGATGCACATCTTACACAGACGCACATGGATGGACTAAAGGATTGTCAGCGTCCCTGTACTTTTTATCTCATGTTGTTAGGTTTTATAATTGTGGAGAAATGTATTTTTAAAATTTACAGACCAGTGATTCTATAATGCGAAGCCTAAATGCTGCATTGGCACAATCTGCAGAGACATGTGTGATGTTTGTGCCAAAGATGTCAGAAAAAAGTTGTTTACTTTGCATAGCTTAGGATTTATTGACAAGAAGCGCGAGCCGCTCGGGGACAGAAGGAGAAGAGCTGATCCTGTGAGCAGCAGAGCC
>KN484411.1:1183-23397 GCA_000787095.1 Periophthalmodon schlosseri
TTCAGCAGGGACAACTGATAGGGTGGTTTGTGGTTCAAACTCTACCTCCTTACGTCATACTTCATGGAAATGTTATTGCTTTTCCTGAAATATTTCGCAATGTAGGATTGAACTTATGCGATCACCATGAAGACAAGCAGATGATGCCACCAGGCCAAGTTACAGGTCAAATCTGTGTAGAGGCGAACTAGTCTAGTCTAAGAATGCATGTTATTCAGTGTATTTTTGAGCAGTTAAAACACCTGAAATTGAACACATGCACGACAGATAAGTCTAAAACCACACTCCAGAACATTCCAGGTAATCTCCAAGCAGTTGGAGTAGACAAGCAACAGGCATTCTACCAGAAAAGTTACATATTGCACCTTTAAATGGCCCATATTACGCTATTTTCTGATCTGTTATAATGTTGATTCCTCATCACAGTTGTGTGGAGTTGTGTTTTGTTTCATTCACACATGTTTAACACAGAAACGCTGCATATTTAGGCTGAGTTCTTCTCTCAAACAGAAAACACTCTGTTCCACCTTGTGATGTCATGTGATATTACAGGAAGTGCTTCACTGTGTTTTTAAACTCCATACACCGCCAATAGAATCATTTGGATGATTTCAATCCCAGAACTGCCCATTTCTACTGAACAAAAGGTAAAATGTAGATGTTAACATGAAAACTATCCCTTCATGACATCACAACATGGAGCAGAGCATTTTGAGCTTTGGAGAAGTAGCCAGACAGACTTATAATAAAAGGTTACTCAAACATGTGCGAATGAAACGAAACAAGCCAGACAGCTTATAATAAAAGGTTACTCAAACATGTGCGAATGAAACGAAACACAACTCTAGGTTTGTTTTTGAGGAGGAAACAACATTATAACATGGCTTAAAGCTCACAAGGACCTTTAAGTGTATTTGACTCATAATAACCTTTGTCATTGTAATACTTATTTTTGAGTGTCCTACTGTTTCCTATGTGTTTGTATCGGGCGTGTGGGGTGTCCTGGTGCACCGTATATTCTAAGTGTATTGTAAGTGTGTAGGGGCCACTGCAGCAGCTTGTGGAGCGTTCATGAGCGCGCCGTTCTAATCACGAGACTAGTTCAGGGAGCCTCAGTTCATTACAGCGCTGCACTCTGTAGGTTCCTGGCATTGTTTTCTCAATTAGAGACTTGTAAATGTGTTGCTTGCTTAATCACCCAAAAACTGGCCCCTAGGATTTCCCCCTAATGCAACCCCATTAAGAAGGGCCCATCAAAACAAAAGATCGGCCTTGAACGGCAATCATCTCTCACTCAGCGCCAAACTTGTATCTTAAACGGGCGATGATGGATGAGAAGAGCCTTTGCGTTGCTGTTGATGGATGGGTTGGTGAAATGGGGGCTTGTCCGGTCCCCGAGCTCCCCCACTTAGCCTGTCCCGTCCCGGGGTCTGCTCAGGGCGAACCAGCAGAGGAACAAGGACTTATCCAAACAAGCTCATTAGCTCGATTAGCGCCGCGGTCCCATCGACGGACCCCCCCGAGTGGAGCTAGGGTTTGACTACACACTGGTCTGGTTAGCATCTGCGCACTCGGCCACCGTCACAAGATCATTTAGCACAAGACTGCTATGTGTTGTAACGACTTGAACTTTGATTACATGTTTGAAGAATGCCAAAATTATAATGCAATTTTTTATATATTTGATTAAAGTGAAGTAAACAGTAAATCAATTTTTTTGCTACTAAACTATGCATGTGGTGTTTTAATAGGATTATCTACTGTTCCTAGTTAATTTTTTGGCAACTTCAGTGCAAATTAGGTAAATTTGTAGCTTTCGGGTCAAAAACATCTGAATCTAAGTTTGTGCTACTTTCAGTGGCCATTAGTGATGTGATGTTTGTGAACAAATCGGTTCTTTTGAATGGTTCTTTAACGTGAACCAGATCTCATTTTTGAAAAGAACCAAATCTTTTTCTCTCTAATTTTCATGCATTTTTATACTGATTAAAGCTGAACCAACAAAAGAATCGGCACAGAAGCAGAGTATAGCAACACGAGCGAGAAAAAAAGTTTTTTAATTATTACGTTAATTATTATTTTTTAATTATCATTATTGTAGTGCAACGTTTTATTTCATTTCAAAGCGTAAACACACCCCCACTCTCAGCTTGAACCATTTTAAACAAATCTGAGCCTTGGTCATTTCTCTCAGTGATTAATTTGTAGATAAAACGAGTTCTCACTTTGGGTTCTGTCATATACATAAATATAAAAAGAGCCAGTCTTTTTAATGGCTCTTTGAAGTGAACACATCCAAAAGAGTCAGCTCCTATAAAAGAGCCAAAAGTCTCATCACTAGTGGCTGCTGCAATTTACAGTAGTTGGTGACATCACACAAGACTGCCCTGATTACAGCCAGGTGTTTCTGATCACAAACATCTAGCGGCAGGGGCGGAGTTTGAAGCGTGGAAACCTGTTGGACGAATCACACTGTTCCTGATAAACCATCTAGGGCAGGGGCGGAGTTTGAAGCGTGGAAACCTGTTGGACGAATCACACTGTTCCTGATACCTCTAGACCCCGCTCACCCCCCTCACTCTTTTTAGTCCATAGGCACTGCACAGTTTAGCAGCTCTGTTTGAAATGTGGTTATGGGAGGAGTTTAGGTGTTTAGACCCACTTTAAGCTAAAATACTCTGTTACTATCTATGTACAAGTCAAGTAAATTATTAGCTCAGTTTGAACCACCACCGCTCTTACACACTTCTCCAAGATTACTGTATATTTTTAAACTTATTTAACCAAGAATGTCACACTGAGTTTAAGAATCTCATGTAGTGGTAGGGAAAACCAGACCGTCCAAAGGGAACTTACATAGACACGGGAGAAACAGGCAAACTCAACATAGCAAGGCCCTGCCCAGGAGTTGAACCCAAAAACATCTTGTTGTGAGGCTTTAGCGCTAACGACTGCGCCACCGTGTCACCGAAATGATATCTGAACTTTTAATTCTCCATTTCAGGTTAAGAACAGAGTGAAAGAGGTTTTATGCTTCTCATTTGCACGTTTTTCATGCTAAATTTAAATATTAAAGTTAGCTAAAATATTTACCATCGGTTTTATCCTAAATCCTTTTTCAGTTGACAGAGAGTTTCTAGCGCATACGGCTAAGCTAAGTTGGATCTGGCATATTTTCCAAAGATCAAAATGAAAATATGGAGCTCCAGCCGTTTCTTGTCAGTGACACGTGTCCCCTGGCTTTTGTTCATTTTAAAATCAGGTTAAATAGTGGCGGAGGCTGGGTGGCGGCTCTGGCAGGTTGTGTTGTGCCGTCTTTGGCCTAATTAGAAACGGGAGAGAAGAGGAGCCAAATGAAGCAGTCGTCACCTGAGATGAAGGACACATGCTCAGAGCCAGGAGACCCACATGTGATTTTTTATTGATATTTCTGTGCTGTTCTGTACTCTGAAGGGAAACTGGGTCAATGAGCAGATTTGCAGAAACCAACTTTGAAAATTCCATGTTGTTTGACTGGCTCTGGTTAAGCATAGTTTTGTATCCAATTCCCCAGTGTCAATTACTCATTAAAAATGTTTAACAACATTTTAATTGAAGAATTAATTACCTTCGGCAGTGCAAAATCCTCCTAAATTTTATCTGGGGACTTGTCAAACGTGCGGAAGTGAAGTGTTGAGTGGGTGGTGGCTGGCGCAGGAAAATGACATCATCAGCAGTAGCGAGTGTTTCCACGGTGACTCACTAGAGAGACACACGTGAGAATCCATGAGTAAACAAGAGCGAGTAAACACGAGCATGTTCCGACAATGTGTGTCGTACCGCTCGCTAACACGTCCTGCCAGAGACCGCGACGCATCTCAGTATGAGGCACGATGAACAGGCACAGGCTAAAGCACCACCGCACAGACAGCTCTGGAATCAGACTGAGTGTTCTATCAGACTAGTTTACCATTAGCCTCAGAGGCCATGTTGGATATTCTCATTATTGTAAATGTAGGTATTTTTCTTTGTCACCAAATATCAGTTCCATTTGAAGTTTCTTCCCCAGTGCGTTGTGTGTAAGTGTTGAACTGTAGCGCCTTGTGTCTTGTGTGTAACAAAGCACAGATCTTATCTTTGTCTGGGCTGTCTCCGTGGATCCGTTTAGCCCGTTGGTTTGATTAGTTAATCAGCCCCAGGCCCCCCCTCGGTCCTCAGGTGGAGGCAGAGCTCCGGCTTCTCATCCAGCCAAGCTGTTCTTTTGGAAGGGAAAGGAGGCAGCTGTGTTTACAGCCCGGGTCCTGGCGTACATTTAGCAGAATCTATTATTCATATCGCTCAGTATCAGAGCGAGATCTCCAGCCACCTGTCTCGCTGACAAGCTCGCCCCCTTTTGTGGCGCCTTCCGTTCGGAGCAAATTACGCTCGTCTTGATGAATTGAGTTTTTATGAGTGTTGCTGTAGCACTGGGCATGTACGCTGAGCCAGGGACCATCAGGGGCCCGGGAGATGTCCTCGTCAATGGGCAAACGTTTGGAAGAATGTATCAGAGGAGCAGAGGAGGAGCCAGAGTGGTCTTTACCTAGAGCTCAGGGCTGTCCACTGGGCAGCGCGCCCTGGCTCTGTGCAAACTCTACCTGTCTATAGTCGGATAAAGCAGGATGACATTCTGCTGGCAACATTTACTTCAATGATCATCACTTAGCCACTAAGTAACAAAGAGCTGAGCTTTGTCTACCAGTCAACTCCGTCTAATACAATCAACTTAACATATGTGTGGTGCACCTGCTGCTGGTCTTCACCTGCTCCACCACAGACCAACCACACACAACTGCACTCAGAGCAACTGGTAATAAAACATACTGACCCAACACTTCAGGGATCACCTGCCTCAGAAGATGTCAGTACTTAGGTTTTTAACTTGACATTCAACTTGAGATTGGACACTTACAGGCCTTGGGTAATAAACATGAAACAGTACCATGTATCCGGCTCATTTAAGTGAATTAAACTTTTTCCTTTCTTGTATTTCAACACATTAAAACCATGCATTTCCTCCATAAAAGTACTCTTTTATGCTTTGTAAGGCTGCCTGTACCCGTCTGCCTGTCCTCCAGTGGATGGACCTGACCTGAGCCTCTCTCATTCACAGTCTGGGCTTGTTATTGTTTACAAGTCTGTGTGCGTCTGATCGTAGATAGAACCCGAGGAACAAAGACCTCTCTGAATTGGTTTTCCCTCCGACACCGCTACCTGATGAGCGAACACCAACTCCCTGCTTCTCCCTTTGACTGCCTGTGAACATCTTTAATTAACGGGGAGGTGCGCTAACTCCACGATAAGCACCCCTGATAAGTTATAACATGATTCATAATTTATAAAGATTTTTGCTTTCATCTTCACTAGTTTGCATAAAACTAATTACACCGTAAATGCTATTCATTACTGGGTATGTTTGGTGCCGGGGCGGGTGCGGTGGGACCGGTTAGCGCACGCAGAGGAAAGGTAATGCAGAGTTGTTGGGGGCGGTATTGGAGCAAACCTGTCTTGTTTGTACTATCCGAGCGCGTTCAGTATCTCATTATTCTAACTGCTACACGCTGCAGTCCACCGAGCTAATTTAACAGACCCCGAGCAGGTGAATCAGGTAAATGGGTCGACAAATGTCATAACAAGGCAAAATAAGTCATTATGTTCATGATTACCAAGGTAAACGCAACAAAATGGAAAACCGCTTACGGTTTGCCGGCTTTGTAGATGTGTTTTTTGAATAGAATACAATCAGGTCTTTTCTCCATTTAATGATGATCTAATGTGGTTAAAAGGCGCAAAGAACTGCAGTCAGCTGAGTAGTGGCTGAATGATTTCTGGAAACATGTTTTGAGGAAGCTTTCACAAATAGCCAGTTCTGGACTGTAACAAAGTCAAAGTAGTAAAGTACTATACTTAAGTACACATCTTGGGTATCTGTACTTTACTTAAGTACATTTTAAAGTGGACATTTTTTGCTTTTACTTCACTACATTTGAGAGCAGTATCTGTACTTTCAACCCCACTACATTTTTGAACTGGACTGTAAAAGCAAAAGTATTTTTCATTATTGTTTGAGACCTGCTGAAGAGTCTGAGGGTTTATTTTGAACACATTTGAGGAAACAAAAATATACAAATAAAAACAGCTAGAAAAAAAGATTGATTTAACTGTCGCTGTTGAACCAAATTATGCACAATTTTGAAAGAAAAAATTAAAATCACTACATTTGAAGCCTTATAAGACCTCAAAATATGTGCAAAATACTTTTACTTTTTACTCTCCAAGTACATTTTTAAAAGGGTACTTTAATACTTTTACTTAAGTAGATTTCCTGACAGCTGGATTTGAACAGGGGACAGAATTGTGCATCGTTTCATTCAGCCATGTTGAGTAGTCCTGTGTGCAGGTCATCTCCATTTGAAGATCTGAAAATCCATAGTTTTGTGTGTCATGTCATACTGGCAGTAACTACATTTGATGCTTGCTGTTAATGTTTTGAGCCTCATTTACACTGCTTCACCCTCCCCACTGCGGCCGAGACAGTATTCGCCAAGTCAAGATGATTCATGCTTACATTGTGTTAAAGGGGGTATTTTACTTCTGTGGGGTATTAACTGCTAACACATAACATATTTAGATCACCGTGTTTCCTTTTATTGTTTTGAAAATGCTAAATTCACCAAAAACAACTTATTAACATAACAACTTTCATTTTTGACCCTCTAAGTCAAAAGTCACTCCCCCTTCACGGCGCGATCACATTACAATCGGAGTGCGTTCCGCTTATGAAACGACTGCACGTCGCATCAGGTTTGAGAAGCTGTAGTGTATTGTTTTGTATCATGTTTTTGTATATTTATGGAGAATTGTCGTGTGGGAGCATGGATGACGTAGGCTTGTGGGCGGAGCATTGCACAAATCTTGCAACTAAACGTAAGGAGGGTTCACGTAGGGCCAGGGAGAGATCGCTAAATTACTTAAACATGCATGGACGACATATAAAACCACTTCAGGCATGTTTTTGAGGAGGGATCAACGTTATAACACGGTAGAAAGCTCCAAAAAGTCAATCTTTAATGAATCTACTTCAATAGACACAAGTTGGTACACTACGGGGTTGTGCGTTCAGATTTGTCCTGGTTCAGTCCTGGTTTGAGCCTGTTCTAGTCCCGGTTTAGTCCATGCTTAGTTCTAGGTTAACTCCCTGCGAGTGAATGCACCCTTTATATATTACATCATATCCTTGAAAATGATGTCAACCCAAATCAAATTGCAACTTTGCCTTCCATGCCAATACCTTAAAGACAACATTCTTAGTCAACTTGGCTTCGGTCCACATTCGAACCCATCCAACTTACTTGTTTTAAAAGAAAGTCCCATCACCTCTTTTAAAACTTCCCAGACCGTGTTGTGTCCCTTGAAGTAACGCCATATTTCCTTTTCAGAATCCAGTCAATAAAAGCACCATAACAACCGCGCTCGGAGGGACAGGAGGCAAAGTGTGTTGACTAAATAAGAATTCCAGTCTGTCCGCAGCCAGCCCGCCTTGGTCCCTGCCGGCCCCGGAGAGTCCCCGCCGAGCCGAGAAGGTTTTTGCCGGGGCGAGGTGTTGCACATAAATCAAACCGGTCCAAGGAATAGTAATCCTGGCTGAACATTTTGGACTGATTGATATAAATAACATTGTCCTCGCCATCTGTCCAAGCGGAGACCTTTCCAGTTAGTGTTGAGCGGCGACGGTGGAATAATTAATGAATGATGTCCTTTGTGCCGGTAATAAAGAGGAGACAAATGATGTTCTAATCCAACTGCTGCTCGTTTGTCACAGCCAAATAAAATGTCAAATAAAAGTGAGGCCGGCGCGTTGGTTTAATGGAGTGCGTGCTACCTGCTCCGTGGCGCGACAGGGGGAGCGGCAGGGGCCAGGACAGGAGCAGACAGGAGCATAGCTATTCTGGGAGGTTAACAAGTCTGGCACCTGCAACTGGTCTCTGTTTGCGAAAATGTGTATAATAATGTGTATTGTAATTACAGGCGGGCGATGTTTAGATTCTGAAAGAGATTGTTGGATTTGTGGTTTTGAAGGCAAAGTTGGTGAAATCAGAAAATGGTCAAATTGCCAAGTTGCCAAGATCATAAAAAAGAACCGAAATTTGCAGTGGAATCGTCTTCTACTACAATTTTTGGTATGATACGACACCAAGTACTTTTCTGTTTTCCAATACCGTTACTCGATTCTAGTATAGCCTTATGGGTGAAGGCATTTCAATAAATATATGTACAAAAAGTTTTCAAATAGGTTCTAAAGGACAAACAGAACACGTGACACAGATGGATCTGTGAATTATGCTGCAGATGGAGGTGGAGTGTTAAAATTAGTATATGTTAATTAGTATAGATATTTGAATAACAGTATCGACGCCCACATCAGTACTGACTCAGCGTCAGTATATCATACTTCGATACCAATACTCCCAATCCTACCTAACTGGTGTTAAAGTGATACTTATGCACTTTTTGTATTTCATTTTGCATTTCATTCATGTTTCAGATAATACAGACATTTACAAGCATGTTTTAGTACATTGATGGTAATAATTGCACTTTTTGAGTAAATTTGAATACAAAAACTGTTGACTCTCAAAATATCAATACTAATTTTGTCATACATTGAACTGAATTAAAGAAAAACTGCCCCAAAATTCACTCATCAGATGCTGTGGGGCTGTACGCACCACTCTGCTCAGGTATTCATAACCTGAGGTCCAGGTAGGATTGTGACATTGATCGGTTAAAACACAGACATAGATTTTGTATCCCTTGTTTACACTGGGACTACTGCGCTAACAATAGTCTTAAGTCCAGGCCAAGTCCACGAATCCCAAATGTAAAATTCTTATCACATTGAGAAACATACCGTAAAGGCAATCAGACAAGATTCAGGTTCTCTAGGGTTCAACCAACAAGGTACTGACTGAAAACAAGTTGCAAGTTAAAATTGATTCTTTTCTTCACTGGCGACTGGAGCCCCCGTTTATCCAAAGAAGATGGGCACATTTTTATATGCCGCGTTTCCACCTTCAAGGCACTCATTCACACACACATTCACACACCAGTGCACGCAGACACCGGGGGCGAGGTGGGTTAAGTGTCTTGCCCAAGGACACAACGACAGCATTCATCTGTGGGAGTCTAAAACGCACAGCCAACCTACAGTGGCTCGCTCAACCAGTGATGTTTGTGTCGAGAGCGGGATTTGAACCGCCAACCTTCGGATCAGTGGAAGCTTCTGTCGCCCTGTGAAGATGCGGTTCTGGTTGCGGTGCAAAATGGATCGTCGCGAGATTTAAGTTTCCTGTAACTTTTCTGATCGATGGTTCGTCATAATCTTGTCTCCATGGAGATGTTACTGCTTTGCCTGGAACGTTCCACGGAATGGCAGTAAACTTAAGATCATGGAGCCAAGCGGGTGATGCCACAGGCCGGGTTACGGGTCAAATCTGTGGAGAGGCGACAGTGCTCACAGCAAGAATGCAATGCAGTGTTTTAAAGAAGCTATAGCTGATTTTAAAACTGGGAAAGGAGAAAGTTTATACTGTTAGCTGTTCTTTGCTAACACAAACCCTTTGCCACATTGTTAACATTCATATTTATTCATTTTTTTAAGCGTGTGTACAACTTTAGAACAGCTTTTTAGTTTATAGTAAACATAGCAGGGTAGAACGCCCTTCCACAGCCAACCCGCTCTCATCCCTAAGCGTTATATAATGACAAACTAGGCTCTCTTCTGCACACACTATCGATCAAAAGGTTTTATAATTAGATGCAAAAACTACAAAATAAATAATCCCCATCTTTCAGAAACTCAAAAATGATCTTGCTTTATGTCAAATCGCATTTCTCGCCCAATTTTTACATATTCCAGATAGAGATTGCTACGACAACAACCTGCCTTTTGTCCTTTTGTCACGTTAATACTGGAACCCTTTAGTTTACAACCCAGCACAAGATAGTTCAAAATGCCAGCGCGTATAACTTCGCCAGTGTCTCGCAGCCACTCCACATCAAAGAACGCTATGAACTTGAGAGAACTTTGGGCGGCGTCTTTAAAAAAAACCAAGGACATGAAAAGGAGCTACGAGAACGCATCTCAAATCGCCTGCAGGTCTATCAATCAGCTCCGAAAGCAAACCCCGGTAAGACACAACCACATCGGAGACGTTAGACATCACCTAGACCTGTTCATTTTTCAACCCACGTCCGACTCTCCGTGGACCTACTTTCTCCGCGCAACAAAAGGAGGAGCGCTTTGTGCAATCGGCCGCGTTTCGTACATATTAAACAGCGCAACATTCTCCGACCAGGTTCTTTTTAATTAGTGGGGAATTTGATCAGCATTGGCTCCCCTGGGCACTTTTGATGGTAATAAAACAAGCTGTACCTTCTCAAAGCGGGCTCTCATCGTCAAAGGGTGAGGAGCAGAGGGGGAGATGGGAGATGGGAGGGGAGGGTGCGGGGTCTGGGAAGTTGTACGTCTTGGAAGTTCGGACGGAAGGGAGGCGTCTGGAGAGGGGTCGGGATCCGCGGGAGTCGGAAAGCGCTCCGATGGATTAGCAGTCGACGGAGCGCATGACTACCTAGGCCAGTAATGGAAGGTGCAGCTCATTATTGCACTGACACCGCCGCGGATTTGCTCAATGTGTCTTCATAACAAAGGAGGCCAGTCACATGCTCCTCACGCCCGCGCAGCAGTGGCTCGGTGGAAATCAGGATGAATATTACGGAACATCTGAATGCCGTTAAGGTCAAATTGTGACATAGTCCTGTAATAGACAACAATTTGTAGTTATTTTTGTATCTATTTGGAACAAGTATTATTGATACATCTATACATTATGATCAAAGGAGCAGGGATGTACTTAAAGGTCCTATATTATTACACGAAATGGACTCTTGTGAGCTTTAAGCCGTGTTACTTCATCAAAAACATATGTGGAGTTGTGTTTTGTTTCATTCACACGTTTGAGTAACCCTTTATTATTAGTTTGTCTACATCTCCAAAGCTCAAAATGCTCTGTTCCACCTTTTATGAACCGGTAATTTTGAAGTTAACAGCTACCTTTTACCTTTAGTTCAGTAGAGATTGGAAATTCCAGGGCTGGAGTCATCCAGCTGATTCTAGTGAAGGCGTATGGAGTTTAAAAACACAGTGGAGCACTTCCCGTACCACCACATGACATCACAAGGTGGAACAGAGTGTTTTCTGTTTTGAGGTAAGAACTTTAAGCCTAAATTTGCAGGGTTTGTGTGTTAAACGTGTGAATGAAACAAAACACAACCCCAGGTATGTAATATGGGGCCTTTAATCTGTGAAATCAGTGTTGTACTTGTCAACTTGCCAGCAACAAACCTAGTCATAAACTAAAAACTTGCAATTTTGTATATAAAGTTATGGATCTCAACATTCTGAAACATGTAACTTGGATATAACTTGAGCACCTGCATGTTTTTATTGAACTCAAATAGCCTCCCACTATTCTGTAATCTCCATCTAAAAAGCACCACACCTCTGCTCCAGCTCCCATTGTAAAACCCGTAGTGATCCAACATTAGCTTTTATTTTCCTAATAAATGAAGTGAACGGTCATCTGTCCCCGAAGCCAGCGCTGCGTCTCCGCCTCTGGGTGCCTGTTCCGCGGCCAAACGAGCGCCGGAATGGGTGAATAATTCAACAAATAGATGAATAAATAAACAGGGTCAGGGAGAGGGGTGGTTAACAGGAGGACTTTGGGGAGGGAGGGAAGGAGGGGAAGGAGGGGTGGGCAACGGGATGGGCAACGGGATGGGCATCTGCTACCAGGGCCTGTGCCAGTGCACCGTAACATCTGCTTCCCCCAAAAAAACCAAAACAGTCCAAAACGCTGCTGTCATGTCTGCTCTCCCGGTCCCTGCTCTACACCCAAACCTTAATGCATCCTGTCAAGCCATTAGCCGCTGATACCATCGTCTCCCAGGCCCCCATTACACCATCAGTGTCCACCTGTGATAAAGACCCACATTTGTTTTCTTAAAGCCCTATTTAATGTCCGTTTAACTCAATTTGTCAGGAAATGTACAACAATTTCCTCCCCCCACGGTCTTGAAATCTGGTCAGGGTTCAAGTCCGTGTACAAGGGAAGCGGGGAGGGGGGCATATTTAAATGAGGGGATTAAATTGCCTCTCATATTGACGTATCGTGTTGTGTGAGCGCGTAGAGGTGGCCTGTGTTTTGCTCTAAAAGCTGATTTTTTTGGACAACGGGGCCCTCCATTAGCCTCGGTCCACGGCCCCTGCTCCTCTCTCTCCTGATGTGACAGCACTCTCCACGCGAGCGCTGTTATTAGCCGTGTAGCGCCGCACTGTCGTTGCCGCCGCTGCCACAAAAGCATAATAACACCTTTTACGCAGCATTGTCCCTGATGCCACCAAACGCGTGTCGTACGGCCCCTCCCCACACTCCCTCGTGTGGACACCTAACAGCCTCTCAAACATCTGTTTATGTTTTGTCTACACATACATCATTTGGGTTTTGGCGGAGTGGCGAGGAAGCAGACATAATGGTCCTTCTCTGAGCTGTAATCCCAAATGCTGCTGAATTAGATGCTGCACAAATAGAAGGAAAAAGAATAATAGCAGTGCCATAAGCAGCAGAGATTGGCATAAGTTGGAGGTGGATGGCTGTTAAGGCGCGCGAGCCTCCCTCGCGCTGGGACCAGCCCTGGCCAAGCGCACAGGAGTGTTGGGTCCCCGGTAGTGTCCGCTCAACACTGTTGACATCTGTCGTGGTTGGAGAGCTGAGTGCACAGGAAATGGGGTGTCACGGCGCGTGCTTGTTGGCCATTATCCTGGCATCCTAATGAAGTGTGGGCAGTGCACGAGGAGGTCTCTGGATGGCATGTCCAACGCACGGATGGGCAGAGCCAGTACACACATCACGGGCCTTCCCCGCGCCTGTATCCCATCTGCCTGTGCCGTACAATGCACCAGCGGGACAGGGGCGACAGGACGCATGCGCCCTGCTCCTGGCTCCTGCCGAGGACAGGCTGAGCGCGGGCCATTAGGATGAGCCGGTGCCACTGATTGGAAACACACAGTGAACAAGTGTCGGCGCGGCAGGCCGGCTGCCTCACACCAGGAGAGCACTGAGCATCATCAATATACCTGGCTCTAATGGTCTCCGCACGGCCGATCAGGAGCTGAGCGGGGCTCCTGAGGAGCTGGAGGTGGCTGTTTATCGACACAACAAACAGCACAAAGTGCCCTGAAGGAAGGCATTTGCACACAGATCCAGCACAGACGCCCCGAGTGGCCATAAACAGGCATCAGAGCAGCAATCTCCACCAACCTATGAGCACATAATGGTGTTAAATATTTGAAGGGGTCAAAACGACACACCTCCACATGCCTCTTACAGCCGCAAGGAAGCACAGCTCTTGTCCAGACTATTGTTTTGTAAATATAACACAGAAAACAGACTTAAGACTTAAGAGAGACACATGCATGGACAGCATATGTGGACATGGAGCCATATGGCTGACCACACTTGGTTTTGGTCAGTCTAAAATAAAGAGTTCGAAAGGTCATTCGTGTAAAACAAACTGGAGGCCTAAAACTCATAATTTATAGAATTTTTCTGTACTTTTACCCGGTAAGTCCGTTCTCAGTATTGTGATGCTGTCTGTTACATAAGGCCTCATCACTAAACACTTGCATTAGCTCTTGCAGAGTTATTGCACAGTCTGTCTCCACAGTGATCCCTCTTCAGGTAAAGACTCTGTACTTCCCCGTCTGCCCATAACCGTAATGGGCTAATGTGCCGAGTAAATGTAGCTCTACAGCCCTGAGTGCTTCATCAATACGTCCGACTGATGCGGGACAGAAGGGGATTATCGCGCGCGCCAGCTGCTAAGCCACTGCAACTGCACACAATCAATTAGGTCCTCAGCCATACAGTAGAGTCACACCGGAGTTTAGTCAGCGAAAACGTCACCCCGGAATCTGACGCAGTCGAAAGGAGACGCAATCTGCACAAGAACCCCGGGGAGGGCAACAGGTTTTCAGATACTGTTTGACGTGTGCGGAGGGTATCGAAAACTGAACATTTACCAACATGAGGGGAAGAGACACTTAACTTTGTGCAAATGCAAACCACACAAAATTATAACGAGATTAGCTCATAAATTAAGTTTTTTTTAATGTTTTGGGTTGGGTCTTTAGAACAGTTCTCATTTGGTAACACATGCAGGGCTTTCTGACTTTTACTCCATAATAGTTTCTAAAAGCAACTGTTTGTGGAAAAAAAGACTAGATAATATTGTGTATACAGTTTAAAAAGTATTTTGTTGGATGAGAACAATATGGAAGCAACTGCTCAAACAGGTAGATGAGAAACATGAGGAAACAATTGTCTGTGACTATCCAAGAGTTGTTTCTTTCATGGTTTATCATGTTTGTCACTTGTTTCAGTGTAATCTTTGCTCCACCTGCTTGTTTTCTTTTTTTTGTTTTTTTTTTTCTAAGTAACAACAGAAGTTTCTGCGGGTGGAAGGTCAGCTGCATGATTCTACAGAAACAAAAAGTGGAAGCCATAATTTGGAACATTCTTCATGTAGATAAATACATTTTATGGGATACGTCGCATGATTATAGCCAAAAGAAGAACATTTCTATGGAAACAAGCATAAATATAACACATTATGGCTTTAATAACCTAAACTTGTGAATACAAGTTAAAAGCAAAATATGTTAAATGTATTTCTACTTTTTTGCACATGCAGTTGCAAAAAATGTTGCAAGAAGCAGTGATTCTTCAGTGATTAGATCTTGATAAAATGAGTCGTCGAAGTGCCTTGATGAGCAAACCCTGATTCAATAAACAAAACTCCGTATCAACTTTCCACTGCGTAAATTACATTGTACCAACTCAACAAAACAAGTTCCACTTACAAAGTCTAAAACCCCCACACCTTTTCTTCACACACTGCAGTTTCTCCATTAGCCCTGCCACTCATGCTATCTACCTCCATTGTCACTGTACTCCGCAGTTGTTAACGTGACAAAAGGAAACACTGCCCGCGACTCTATCTTAAACTCCTCGCCATCTATTTCCAGGTCGTACGGCTGGCTTAGACGCGATCCGACCCTCCGCTGACCGATACAACGCGGCCATTTTTCACCGCGCTCCGAGGCTCTGATCCTGCAACGTACAGAGTTAAGTACACGTCCGAACTTACCGTGATAGATGTTGCCAGTCAAAAGGTCGGTGAGGGAAGACTATCTTGTTTTCTTTTTACTTCTAAGCAATCGGGAGCGCTGATTGGCCGGGCGGGAGCAGGCTTAGATAGTGGCGATGATGAATGGGGGAAGCGCTAGCCGGTAATGTAAGAGTAATTACAAGCGTGGTTCAGGTAGACGGCAGCTCATTTAGCGCTGAAGAGGCTATTAATTCAATGATATAGAATTCTGACACGTTGTGATGCTATCTGACATGTTCTTCCATAGATGGAGGGTGAACTAATTTGCCTGTGGTTGCATTCTGTGTACCTCATTTGGACCGGACAAACTGCTCAAACAGACGAGGTTGTAGGAGGTGGAATCGCTGACGTCATTGCGACAGAACAAGTTTAACTTTTGGACTGAACTGATTTAAGTTCCGCTCATGTTTAAGGCGCATAAATTAGATATTTTATGTACAAGTAAGAGTTTGAATTTTACAGTGTTTTGACGGGTTGAAATGCACGAAATTGAAGCAAACCACTTAATAAATAAAACATCACTTTTTAGCCAAGAATTAAGACCCGCATATGTTTTTTCTTTTGGGATATTTTTATTGTATTCAAAAACTCGAGTCTTTACCATGAGCGGGCTTGCATCTCCACAAACCTGACTCTTATTTGACCTGGAGGAGGGCCTTTTCCTGGTTTCCACGGAAATGTTGAGCCTTTAGCTATAATCTGCAACAGTATGACATATGGAAATGTTGAGCCTTTACATTTTATGTCATACTGTTGCAGATTATAGCTATATATCTCCATGGAGAATGTTCCAGTGTATGGCTTTAATTTTCTATTTCCATGGAATCATACAGGTGATGTGCCACCTCCAGAAATTCACATACTTTATCTTAAACTAAAAAAATAAAGTGTGTGTGTGTGTGTGTGTGTATGTATATGTATATGTATGTATATATATATAATTTTTTTTTTTTACAAAACAAACAAAAAAAATCTTTTTTTTTTTTACAATAAACTTTCTCTTTCCAAGTATTTAAGGTGGTATTCCGTTTTGTCCCTGCATAGGAATAACCCCCCGATTTCAGTCCTGGTTTGATCCTGGTTTAGTTATAAAAATAATCCAAATTTGGCCCTGTTTTGGTGCTGGCTCAGTCCTGGTTCAAGTTCATATTTAACCCTTAAGTTTAAAGGTTAAGAGAAGAAACACTTTTATTATCCTTATCCATACCTTTCAAACAGCTTCACTCTAAACAACCGTATTTTATCAGCATTCTATCAGATTATCTTTTCCTCACTGCTTTTGAATTTCATTTTATGCCATATATCTATAAACACATAAAATACATCTTTATTTTTTTTCAGATGGAACGAAAGACCCCCACAAATCAGCAACCCCCAGCCCGCCCAGGACAGCTCAGAGTGGGCTCGGAGTTCCTGATTCAGCAGAACTGGACCGGCCCGCCGCACAGCTCCGCGGATCCACGCCCCTTCACACACGATTACCCCCCGGGATCATAAGTCTGCTGTGGGGCCGCTCCACTGTTTACCCCCTGCATCACAGCTCAGCCTCTCTCGGACATGTGGAGGTCAGCACAAGATGAAGGCACAGGTAGTGTCCATAGATTATCAATGCCAGTATAAAATGTCGATTGTTCCAGTATGATAAAAATGCTTGAGCGACATTTTTGAGTATGGCAGTACTTAGTATATTGTTTTTTTTCCCCCACAATCTTAAGAGTCCACAGGTAATGTGGTCATTAAAGGTCCCATATTACACAAAATTGATACTGGTGCGACTTTAGCCATGTTATAATGTTGTTACCTCCCCAAAAACATACCCGGAGTTGTGTTTTGTTTCATTCACACATGTTTGAGTAACCCTTTATTATTAGTCTGTCTACATCTCCGAAGCTCAAAATGCTCTGTTCCACCTTGTGATGTCATGTAGTGGTGGTTTTCAAGTTAACAGCTCCTTTTACGTTTTAGTTCAGTAGAGTTTGTCAATTCCAGGGCTGAAATCATCCAAATGATTCTAGTGAAGGTGTGTGGAGTTTAAAAACACAGTGGAGCACTTTCTGTATTACCAGATGACATCACAAGGTGGATGAGGAAACCACATTATAACATAGATCAGAGAATAGCGTAATATGGGCTCTTTAAGGAGTCATATTAAAGCTAACCCCTCATAAAGTGTAAATCTTTTTATAAAGAGGAAGCTCTCTCTAAATTCTTAAACTGACTTCACACAATAGTTGTTAGTACTATGTATTTATTTATTTTTGCTAAATTCAAAATGAATGACCCAAAATTGTTTATAGCGCTTGCGTGCATACCTTAACGAAAGAATTTTGAGTAGGTTTTGATCAGTAACTCTAAAATGACAGGGGCAATATTCACTGTAAAAAAAAAAAAAAAATCAAAAATGAGCATTAATTTGATATCAGTAACTTTATATACCATATTTTCTGGACTACAAGTTGCACTTTTTTTTCATAGTTTGGCCGACTTATGCTCACTCAGACGTGACTTATATGTGAAATTCATTATTGTCACACTGACAACAGCGTGAGGGCGCTCTAGGCTTGTACCAGTATCTACTACGCGGCACTTAATCTACCTCCGGAGTTGGTGGAGTTGTTCAGAAGCGACACCGAGGATCAAGAATTCAATGGATTTAGTGATTTGGAGTGAGATCGAGAGTAAACTTGTTAGCTTGTTTTTTATACTTTAGTCTGATTAACTGTTAATATCTTACGTTAACACACCAGACACGTGTTCAGTTCGTTTTCTATGCTTCATGTAGCTGAATAAATTTAATGTGTTATGTCAGCGTGCTCTACTGATATTCTGCCAGTTGTTCTCTATTTTATTATTATTATAGTTTTTGTTATTATATTAAGTTGCCTTTAAAGATAAAATGTCTGTTCTTGGTCTCGGATTTTGTAAAATAAATTTCCCCCAAAAATGCAACTTATATATGTTTTTTCTTCATTATTATGCATTTTTTGGCTGGTGCGACTTAAACTCCGGAGCGACTTATTAATATGAATACTGCTGTACTTAACTGTAAACGCCCCAAATAAGAAAATAGGTAGTTACTTTTATGCATCTTTTCACAGGCGTAGTATTGTACACTCTGTTGGTTCTTTGTTATCTCGCTATCAACCGAAACTGACTTAAAAACAACTTCAATTCAAAATGTATCGTGCGTATGAATACTACTGTACTTAACTGTAAACGCCCCAAATAATATCTCGCCAAATTCTGATTTCTACCCCTCCTTCATGTGTAATAGCAGTGTTAACTCCTTCACCTGTAGCTTATCTCCTCCCCGGCTCTGAGCAGCAGAAGAGAGCCCTTACTGTGTTCATAATCAGAGCTGACAGCCACCTACAGCAAGGTGCTCCCCCCCGCCGCTTTTCTGTCAACCCCTGATCAAACCGCGCTCTAATATTAATGCGCCGATGATGAGGAGCGTGCGCGTGAAGAGAGCGCACGTGAATGGGGAGAAGGTGGCAGAGTAACCCGCGGCGCTGCGTTTGAACTAGGTGAAGGAAGACAGGTTTTTGTTAGCGTTAATTACTCTCTTTGTAGTGGGTCTAGACGGGCAGCCTCTTCTCCCTCTCCGCTCCTCCCAAACGCCTAATGCTTTGTTTTTCATTTCACGTGTTTAATATTTTAACTGGGCTTTCATAGCAGTGAAATAGCGGTTTTTGTCTTTAAATTTGCTTTAGAGACACTTTACTTCAATCATGAATGGAGCAATTACTGTGTTATTTTATTTGCCCTAAAACTCGTCAAAGGATGAACCTGACTGGTGTACTAAATGTCAATCTTTCAACATTCTTTCCATTATTTTACAGACGCACTGCGTAACTTTTCTGATTGGGGGTTGGGTCTGCCACCCACTTGTCTCCATGGAGATGTTGTACCTTTGCCTAAAATGTTCCACAATATAGACATACTGACAGCTTACGTACCACATAAATTTGAGATTATTTTTCCTCAAGAACCTCTGACCGTAATTTTCAAAGAGGGGTGAGAAAATTCTTTTCTTTCTTTCTTTATTCTTTATTTGCCAGGGACCGTGTACAAATTCATTAATCTTACAAAAGAAAAGATGATTTGTACCAGATTTAGCTACTGCTACTTTCCATCTGCAATGTCTGAGCAGGTGGAATTTTAGTCTTTTTTATTGGGCATCAAATGAACTTCCTAGTCAGGTTCTGGATACTATTGCTTTGACTGGAATGTTTCACTTAGCACTGTGGCATTAAGCTATCTTAGCTATGTTAGCTTAGAAAATACCTGGAAAACTTTAATTCCTACTCTGAGTTGGGTTGGCATTTAACAAATCCGCCGTTACCTGCTTGTCTCCATGGAGGTAGATGAACTTAATTCCATACTAGTCCAATGAGGTTCATCTGGTCATTTTAATTGATTCTTTTTTCCGAGCAGGTATGAAAACAAACTAGACCTTGATCTGAAGAAGGAATCTATTCAAATTAATGCCATACTCTGGAACATTTCAGCCAAAGCAATAAGAAAACTTACATAGTGCTCCTTTGGAAAAAAAAAAATAAAAATTGATAAATGAAAAAAATTTTGATCTGTAACATTCCTTCCGGTCGGTTATCGCAAATACGGAATCTCTTCCTGCCTCTGCTGTAAATGTCCGAACAGTAAGCTCCCGAGACATCTCTAATAATCCTCCAAGTCCTCTTTGAGCAATGGTCGAAAGTTGAACCAGAGGAATCTTTTTCACATGGGCGGAAATGGACAAAGGAGGCACGCGTACGCTCTCAAAAACCCCTGGCCTCAGCACCTTCGCCGGCCCGAGATGTGAACAACTGACTGCTTGATTTATCACGGCCAAACGCTACCGCAAAGTACAATTTTCCACCTTGGCTCCAAACAATAATTCATACTGATCTTCGCTGGCGATAGCCGGAGACCTTTGCGCCGCGTCGGCCGGCGAAAATGATCGTAATAAATGTCAAGACTTCGCAGGTAACTACTTTAAAAGCCATTATGGTTGCCGCGGTGATGGAAGATAGCTTTGGATGCTTCATATGTTCAGATAACAACTTGGTTTCGAAGATATCGGGCGGGGAAACTGTTGTTCTTGGGACCATTATAGATAAACAGGTTAGGTCAATTACAACGTCGTATGCTTGGGTTCCGTCGTGATATCGCGCCGACATCTCCGAACCTTGGTTCACGCAGACGGGAACAGAGTACGGAAGCGCAAAGAAAATTGAATGCGCACTATTTGGTAGCCGTCATGTCTCCGCGGTGACCTTTCAACTGGAAGTGTTCGAACTCGGAATCTCCGCGACGACCATGCATCACCCCGTAATGGCGTGTCAGGCCGGGGCGCTTTTTGTTGGTGTACATTTTTTATCGCTACATCGGCAGATTAGACCGTGGCTAATGAACGGAGCGGAGAAGGGAAACGAAAAGAAAGAAACGGGGAACATATTAGCTGGCGTTTTTTTTGTTACAACTTTTACAAAATCTTTCCAACTTCCAAACAAGATATTGTGCCGTGAATCTAATATAGGACTCGTAGTAAGAGTAAATAACTGTATGTATACGCTAAACTAGGGGATATGAAAATCATCGCGGGCTCGCTGTCATCCATTTTGCTTTTTCTGTTTTATTTGGGCGCTTCATAAAATACACTCAAATATGATTTTTATTGCTCCCCCAGGACCACTACGGAGCAGCAGTTAGGATATATGCTAGAGCAGAAATGGTGGTTTATTATCACCTTTGTTACCGATTTCATAAAATTGGTTTAAGTTTATAGACCTGGAGACAAGGGACTGTACCTGCTGCGAGTGAGGAAGGAAGTGACGAAGGAGTAAGGTGAAGAAATTAGCTAGTCACTCCTTTATGAACAAACTCATTCAGTACTTGTTTCATTTTAAGGCCTGCCATCGAATTTTTTGGGGGATGTAAAAACCAAAAAACATAAAATTAAAAATGAAATTGAAATACTTACAGACATGTATGTGTATTTTACTACTTAGCAAAAACAAAACCGCTAAGCTAACCGTGCTATTGTTGTGTAGATTTGGCTGTGCTGGTCCCCGGGGAGCGTATTTCTTCCATTGTGCGTTGAATAAAATGAGGAATTAGTGAGAACATTTGAAGAACTGATAACGAAATGATCTAACCATATCAAAGAGGTGTAGAAAGCTGTAACCGCACCTTAGGCGAGCTGTCACGTCACATGATCACGAGGGAGGCCAAGGAGAGCCGGAGAAAAGGCACAGCTCGGAGGGGGACCCACTGTCGCCCGCCTTCACCTGGAGGGGGGCGAGGGAGGGTTTGGCTCCTGCCTGAGGTGTGTGTGTGTGTGTGTGTGTGTGTGTGGAGGGGGTGTAAGAGGAGGTGGAGGGGCAGGGTGGGGCGCGGCGGGGGGGCCATAAGAGGAGGTGGAGGGGCAGGCTGGGGAGCGCTGCGGGGGCCATTCTGTTGTCCCCAGACCCGGTGCCATGTGCTGGGACGGGCACGCTGATACCCCCCCTCCCCCGTCTCATGTCTACTGCCCTGGGATACTTTGGGGAGGGGCTTAAGAGGGACAGTATGGAAAGTGATTTAGAGTGTGTTTATTTGTTTATCCGTCAGTGTGTTCCGTACATAAAGAGTACATATACTATCATGATATGAAAATATAATAATGTGTCCATATATCTTGATTGATTTGGTCATATACTTGCTTTGTTGCCATAGGTTACATGCCTTTTTAAGCTTTTTATTATTATTTTCACATAATTCATTGTTTTCGTATAATATTAAATTGATGTACTTAAAATTACCCCAAAAACACCCCACTATAATACTGTGTGTATATCTGTTTATGGCAAAAATTAATTTCTTATGTCATGAAAATAAATACATTAATGCTACTACTACTACTA